>CAIGRS010242671.1:0-46514 GCA_903798395.1 Fraxinus floribunda
TATCAAAAAAAAAAAAAAAAGGAAGAATACGAACTAGGCACAAGCAGCTATTGAGAGAGAGGAACAGGGGCTGGGAGGGAGTGAATGGCTTGAGAGATGAGAATCGGTACCCCGACGCTATTCGAGTAGCTTGTGAGAGGTTTGATGACGACGAGAGGAAAAAAGGCAGTTCTGTCGATTTCAGTCGGTAGAGGGAGTCGAGGCATGCCATAGGAGTCACACTTGGTTTCGGATTTTCATAGTTGAACTTCTTGAGGAAATCAGTTACATATTTGTTCTAGAGTGAGATATAAACCAAGTGTGACTCCTATGGCAGTGGAAGAATACCAGAGAAGAAACCGACATGGGAAATATAGAGAACCGAAGAGTATGGAGAAGAAGAGAGGAGAAGGAACATTAGGGCTAACATTTCTGATTTAAAGAAAATGTGAGTTTTTTGAAAAACGTTGCGAAAAGATCTAAATAAAATAAAAAAAAAATTGTGAAAAGCGTTTTTCGCAACGTTTAAAAAATGTTGCGAAAAATAAAAAATGTTGCGAAAAATAAAAAACGTTGCGAAAAGGCAATATTAGCAACATTCATTTAAAAAATGTTGCCAAAACTCAATTTTGTTAAGCAATGGCAATATTCACGTATTAGAATGTTGCGATAGATCCCTTTAGCAACATCTAACTACCAAATGTTGCCTTTTATGTGTTGTAAATGGTGNAAGATGATAAATTTCGCATCACTAAAAAAACGTTGCAAAAGGTAACATTAGCAACATTCACTATCAAAATGTTGCGATAGACCCCTTTAGCAACATTTAACTGCCAAATGTTGCCTTTTATGTGTTGTAAATGGTGTTTTTTGGTGTAGTGTAATAAACAACTCAAATTAAAATTTCGAGAGCAATCAAAAGAACAAGCCTTGGTCTAAATCCACATCCACCATCAGAATTTTACATTGATCATAGATGCAAATTTCTATTAATTTACACTTTGAATATTCACCATTGGAATTATTTTCCTATCTCTCCTTAATCGAGTTAATTAGAAAACAAGTGATCCAATTAACCTTAATTACTAAACAACCCAATACGAGCGCTATAGATTTAATCTAGTAACAACCTTAATAATTAGAGAGATGGATGAACCTAAATAATACAAGTACAAGCGGTTGTATTTAATTTATTCAAACGTCCTTTCCAAGATTTAATAATTTCTAACGTAGGAAATCTTTAAATCCTAGTTGCTTCATAAGTTAAAGGGTTCAAACAATTACGGAGTTGATATTGCAACAAATAATGACCTAGTAGGCTTCCTAGTAATTAAACGTAACAATCATGAAAATAGTGTAGAAGAACATTCAATACTCAAAACATGAATTAAACAATGAAAATAAGTTAGATCTCACAGTTTTATTGATTTCAAGGCTTCAGTTTCCTTCGACCAAGTTCAAAAGTTTACTCGTGAGAATTCTAAGAGCAAAAAGAGAGCAAAAGGGTATGGGGGGTGTCTTTATGTGTTTTCAACTGACCTAGAGTTTTAAAATACATTTTTCAATTTGTTTCTATAAGAGTTTGATTTAAATTCGAAAATCAGAATTTTTACCTCGGAAAATAACCGTGATTAGGGATGGCAAAAAAGCTCTCCGGCTCGGGCTCAGGCCAGCCCGTGTAACTCGGCAAGCCACACGGGCCGAAAAGGCCCGTACGATCCGAGCTCGTATTTAAAAAAATTTAAAAGCTGCATGCACTACGTATAAAAAAAATAAATTGAAATGTAAAAGCTGCCCCTGCAGGCAGCTAAGAGGTAGCTATTTTAGCTGCCTATATCAAAGCTCTTGACCAAATATTTATCAAACTAAACATGCAAAGATTTAGGTGGAGCTAGAGATGTCAATGGATTGAGCCAAGCCGGCTCAGCCCATACTCGGACGAGCTCAGCTCGTCGGCCAACGAGTCTAGCTCGCGGCTCGCCGGTGCTCAGCTCGTTGGCCTTGGGCGAGCTTGGCTCATGCCCAAGCTTGCCCAAATTTTTCTTAAAAGGTATGATAAGCCTTTTTAGAGGGAAAAAAAAATTCTGACGAGCCAACGAGCCGGCTCGTGGCTCGCCAAAAATGAGCTGAGCAGGCTCGGCTTGTGCTCGGGCTCGTCTAAAACGAGCCAAGCCGACGAGCCGGCTCGACTCGTTTGCCACCTCTAGGTGGAGCAATTATGCGAATGGTTACAGGGGTCTGACTACATTTCTCAATGATGAGTTTTAGTGGGTTTTATTGATTGACTCAAGCATGATAACACTATGTTCAATATCTTCATACATATTTTCTCTCACTTTCCTTCAAAACTACATATAATCAATTAAGTAGATTTCTATATTTAAGAGTGTTGTTTTGGTCCAAAATACATGATAATAATTTTCCACGGATCATTATTTACTATTTGATGGTAAATCTTATTATTGAGAATATTATTTTAAATTGATTAGTTTCAAAAAATAGCAATTTTTAATTTTTTTTTTGTTTCAAGAAAAATTGTACACGAAATATTTGTTCGTGTACAATTTTAACTCCACCTACGATAATTGTAGTCGATCACAAACCCGAATAAAGGAGGAGGGTTTTAACTTTTATTTAATTTATAGTGTGTATAAATTGTACGAATTTTAAATTCTTTAAGTAACAAATGTAGATTTAACATAAAAAAAAATAATCCGAGCCGGCTCGGCACAAGCTTTTGGGTTGAGCCTCATTTTTTGGCTAGGCTCGGCTCGAGCCGAGCCCGAGATTTTTTTTTCGGCTCGTTGACATGGCTATATGTGATCACATAGTTCTTCTATATGCGACCGCATAGAAGAGTTTAGCTCAACCTTTGAATTCCCTGCAACACTATTTATGGCCGCATAGAGTTTTGTGCTATGCGGCCGCATAGAATTAGACTCTTCCATGTTTTTGTATTTTTGGCCCTCAAACTTTGTTTCCTCATTTCTTGATTTCTTTTCTCATTTTTTTCTAAATTCCACCATATTCATCCAATTGCAGCTTAAATCAAAATATAAGAATACTGAGTACATTTAGGCATCAATTAATCACAAAAGCAAAAGATAAATGGATGAAACATATAGCATTTTACATTCTCATCAGACTCCACCCAACAAGAACATTTGGCAGAAAAGTATCATTGCATTCAAAATTACTCATTCAAGGCCCTGCTCATTTTGAAATTAGATTCCATTATCTTCAAATTTTAGCTTTGGACAACAAGTTTTAAATTAATTATTTATTTACCTTTTCTTCTCTACAGTGTTGCCTTTAGAAAACATACACCACCATTGTACTGACAAGATCCTATAATACGGTAAATTGACAAAATCTATTATTTTCTTGGTTAATTCCTCTATGCAGTGACACTTTATAATAATTTTGTGTATTAGGAAATCAAATATTTCAAGATTTTTGTACTAACTTTTGAGTCCTATGTAATATGAACTACGCAAATATTTCATCCCTCTTTAAAGAATGATAACATTTATATCTATGCAAAAATTATCAAAAATTAACATATTTGAAAGGGTAATTAAATTACCAGCCCAAAATTTACTTGATTTACCACATTATGTTGACACCACAATTAAAACACGCTTTTAATAGATATACACAGAATAAATTTACAATTATAAACCTAATTCAAGAAAATAATAAAAAGAGAGAAAATTACATAAACCTAGGTTTATGACACTTGTTGACCCCCCAAAAACGTAATGCCAACGTGGATAACAGATGTCGGGCCCACTTACGCCAACTTAAGCAAATTTAAGCACGTTTAGACAAGTGAACCGGTGGGAGAAGGGTAACATGTAAACGCAAGAGATGCTTCACGGAGTGAGACAAAAATGTTCGAGTACCGATGGTAATGAATAAAGTAACTACGCTAACAAACAATCACCAACCAAGATATAAATAACATAATATCCAAACTAGCAATAATAGATCAAGCAAGAATGTATATTGAGAATGCTCTTGTATATGATATCTCTTTATGTTCAATGAATCATCCGTTTTTATGTACAAGGGCCGCCTATTTATAGTTTTTGGCCGACGTGGTGACCGTTGGATCAGAACCACGTAGCCTCATCCTCTTTATCGAAGCCTCACATCACTAAGTCTATCATACATTAAATACATTAACAAGGGGTCAGCCACCCTATACTATAGACTGACACACCTGTCATTCTTTATGTACAAACGTCACATCAATCATTCTAAAAGATTGCATGCAAATCTTACAAGAAATAGCTTCAACTTCAGGGACCTCAGATGAACTAAGGGCTTTGAATTAAGAGGGCTTCGTAGTGGTGGTCTTTGATGCGAAGAGTTTTGGCATAGCAAGAGTTTCGACACACTGCTTCGGCACAATAGTTTCAGCCATTCATTTGATCTTTCTACATTTGACTAGTTGACTATTTGTTGACTTTTCTTTCCACATGGATTGCTACGTGGTGTTTTAACTGAAGTCTCGGTGGTGAGGTGTAACAATAGTCCTCCAAATCTAGATATGATTATTTATGTAATATGTGGACTTGTATGTACAAAATTTTTGTTAGGGGTGGTTTTTACCACACCACATATCCGACTTGCACGAATTACCAGTTTGTGTTGCCCGAAACTGTTTTATCTGAAGTGGCGTTATACATTAGGTGAAGGGACTCCGTTACTTGTCTAGACTCAATTCACTAATTATGAGGAGGAAACACAAGGCAGCGTCACCTCAATCATTTGAATAATGATGCCACCTTAAGCAGTTGCAGAAAATAATTTTAAAATGTTTAGAGAACATAAAGTGGCGTCGTTATTTCAAATTATTTGCTATCTTTGTACGTTTTCAAGAAACAATAGCTGAAACGGTTCATCTTCCCATACACATAACCATCATCGTATTTAATACGCAATGATGGTTGTTGTGCATGATGAAGACGCTCTGATATGGGCGGTAGAAGATAAAATGTCCGATATATTGAGTGACTTAGATTTAAATCTCAAATGGAGAGTCTGATGATCCGAATCGAAATCCAACGGCTGTGGTTCAAAGCTTCCACCTATAAAAGGCAACATTTTGTGGTAAAAAATCACTTTGCCTTTCATGCAATCAGCATTTGTACTCTCCGAACTCTCTCATTTTCTTTGTTTCTTTCCTTGCGTTCTCCATTCTTGGTGATTTTTTTTCATTTCTGGTGACTTTTCTTCATCGTCCTTTGAGTAATCAATAAGTACTTTTAACATTTTTCCTTTTTCTTTTAAACTCAACTAAACGGAATCTTCACAATCTTCTAGGAATGTGGTAGATCTCAGTCGTTTAACTTCTGAGATGGGGGTAACAGTGACTAACACAACTAACCTGGCTCGAGCTATTAGGGCTAGCCAAAGTGTTTTGCCTTCCAGGAAAATAGGGAAAACAGTGGATCAACGTGGGGGCAATTAAACTTCGTTCGACTCTAAATGTGAACCATTTAGTAAACCTTAGGGAAAAATATCGTATCCTTTATGACATAGAGCTTTTGTCCCCATCTCTTAACGAGAGTGCCTACTTTTCGAGGTAGGGGTGCGTCGCCGTCAGTGAGTTTCTTTTGAAAGTCGGGCTTATGTCGCCCCTTCATCCTTTCTTTAGAGCTATTATGAGGTTGTACGAGCTGATTTCCACCTAGCTCATCCCCAATGCTTGGACCCAGTTAGTGGAAATCTACTTTTTATGGAAGGAGACCTCCCTTAGAGAGGATATGCCCCCTACGTTTTCCAGACCATTTTCTAACCCAAGGTCTTGGGAAAAGAGGACTCTAAGGGATAGTACTCTTTATGTCCGTGAGAATCACATTCTCCCTTCGTCTTGGGCCTTTCCTCATCCATCAAAGAATGGACAGATACGTGGTTCAGGGCGAGGTGAAAATGGAAGGAGCGTGAAGGTGACACTATCCTCACGTGAAAGTTCCAACTTCCTACTCAGAAGCTCGTGAGTGTCTTATTTGCGTTTAATGTTGCTTGATTGTTATTCTGATGTCTAACCTTTCTTTGATATTTTATAGGGTTTATTAACTGGATCGAACTCAATAAAGGTGAGCCAGAGGTCATCACAGACATATACTGATGCCCTTCTTTGTGGCACTAATTTGATCGTCTAATCTCCTCCAGACGATTTTTTGAAGAATTTGGTTTAATTGCCTGGAGTGGTCATGTTAATTTTCATTAAGTTCTTAGTAATTTTGCAGACTTTGTTGCTAACCCTTTTCATTTGCCTTTGTAGAAAGCTTTGAGAAGAGAAGGCACCCCACGCCTAACATGGCTACCATACTGGCTGCTATCTCCACCTCTGGGAGAAATGGGTTAAAGCCCTTATCTATTGCGGCCAAATGAGGGACCAAGTAGAAAGGATCAGCCGGGAGGCTGGCAGCCAAAAGGGAGCATGGACACCTCACTTGAAGGATAAGGGAAAAGAAGTTGTGTAGGAGGTCCCCGGGAATAAACAATGCTTCTCCGCCACTGGAGAGGGTAGGTCGATGGCCATCCCACTCCCCATGCTCCCAAGTCCTTACTAGGGAAAAGTTGATGACAGCTTCAATAGTTGCGACTAGAGTAGGCCAGAAGAGGCCAACTGTTGTGGAGCCATTAGAGCAATGGTCGTTGAAGAAGATCAGGACATCAAGCTGGTATTTGGCTTCAGATGTAACTCATGCCAAAAATGGGTTGCTCATAGGAGTGATGAACTGGCTCCGAAGTTTTTAACCATGCTTCCTTCAGAAGTTCAGACTGCCACATCTACTTTTCACAAATATGGAAGTAAGTGGCAAAATTTTGTAGAGACCAACGACGCGATGGACCTCTTTGCCACACTAGTCAGCCAATTGGAGAGGGCCTTTGAAGTGGCCATAGAGGCTGAAGCCCTCTTTAAAAACCTTCAAAATAAAAATAAAGAGTTCATGAATAAAACCTTTCAGGTTGAGGAGGCAGCCAACAAGGCCAGTGCTGAAGTTGAAGTTGAAGCCTTGAGGAGGAGGATGAGTCTCTGAAGCTCGTTTCGATAATGGAGCAAATTCAAGATTTGAAGAAGGAAGTCCAAATCTCAAAGTGAGGAGGCTTTTTTGATGAAGTGAATGGAGACTTCTGACGCCCATCAGAAGCTGGCGACTGAGGCCTTGGAGAAGGCCAATAAAGAGAATGCTGCTTTGAAGTAGCAGGTGAAGAGGCTGAATGAGAAGATCTCCGACTTGACAGAGGAAGTTGAGACGACAAGGTAGGAGGCTCAATTGACTGGTGACGATGCTATAAAGAACTACGTCGCCAACTTTTACTTGACGGAGGCATACCAAAGTTTTGCTAAGTACTAGTGGAGGCACGTCTATATCGAGATGCTGGAGTGGATTGTAGTCAACTCCCAAACTTTCAACACTTTTGAGTTGAGGTCAAAGTTCCTAGAAGACGGAAAGTAAGAGCCTCAAGCTCCGGCAGAAGGTAGCCACGTGATCGAGATTGAAGATGATGCTGTTGAGAAAACTTCCGAGGCCGTGACTCTTAATGCAATAGTACCCTTTGTAGCTCTTCCTCCCCCACCTATACAATTGATAGACTTTTTTTTTTTTTTTTGCATTTTCTATGTAAACGGCCTCGACCAACAATTGTAAATATTTACTGATTTAATAAAAAGTTCTTTTTGCTCATATGTTTGTGTGTTATTTATTTTGTTGTACTTCGTTCATTACGATGTCTTCAATGTAGCTCAAACTAATTCTGCTTCAATTGTACTTTCGAACTAATAATTTTGCACAAGTGTTAGAAGGTTATTTACCTTTTTGAAATATCTGAACATACGCATAACCTTCATAAACTCATGCTCTATAGTACTTCAGACTTTTTTGTTTAAGACATTTATTTGCATTTGCACAAGCGTTGGTAGTTCGTTTTTCCTTTCATTATTTTCTGAAGCATGGTGTTGAATGAACCGCCCATGTTGAGGCTTCCTTAACAGCTTTTGTTGTAAAAGGCATCTGGCACACTTCATAAGTACATATGTGGCCCATCTTAGGGTCCAACTTTTCCTTGAAGTGCCCACGCTTCTCTGAATAGGGACGACTCGTTTATGCAAAGGTACTTTTTATTTTTTAGAAACTTAACTTAATGAAACTTTAAGAAGCGATTTAATTTAGTATGACGTATAATTTTCCTGAGCATGAGGATAGTTCATCCATGCAGAGGCTTTTCCTTTGACTTTTGTTAATATGAGGCATTTTTTTTTCGCCAACATGACTTAATAAAATTAAGAACAATCTTATTTGATTAAAATCAACAATTGTCTTGATCATGAGGTTAAGTGGTTTGCCCATGTTAAGGCTTCCTTAACAACTTTTATTATTAAGGGCATGTGCTATCGACTTCACAATTAAGAAGATGGCCCGTTTTGGGATCTAACTCTTCGCTGAAGTGCCCACGCGTCTCTGCAGAGGGACGACTCGTCTATGTAGAGGCTTATCCTTTGACTTTTGTCAATAGGAGACATTTTCTTTTTGTAAACACTTTAATAAGAATCGACTTTATTGAATTAAGAACTATACAAATTGCATTTTTACTGGTAATATTTCCGCAAATGCTCCACGTTCCAAAGATGAGGTTGTGCCTTTCCATGCATATTTTCAATTATGTAGATCCCAGACCGAACCTCCTCTTTGATGCGGTAGGGGTCTTTCCAATTGGGACCAAGGGTTCCTGTACCGTGTTCTTTAGAAGACAAGAATACCCTCCGAAAAACTAATTCGCTCAAGCTAAATGACTTCTTCTTAACTTTAGGATTGTAGTACTTAGTTATTTTTCGTAGGTAAATAGCCAACTTTGCTTGAGAGTCATCCCCCCTTCCTTCAAGAAAGTCTAGTTCACATCTTCTCAACTTGTCATTAGATATTTCGTTAAAATGAATACGACGAGGAGATAAGAGACCCACTTTCAACTTGACTCATAGCCTCAACTACATAGGCCATGGAGAAAGGAGTTTCTCCTGTAGCCATTCGACTTGTAGTTCAGGTTGCCCATAGGACCTGAGATAGTTCCTTAACCCAAGCCCCTTTACTTGTATCTGACTTCCTCTTCGGCGTATATTTGATAGTCTTATTAATAGCTTCCACATGTCTGTAGCGTGAGAGTGATGTGGGGAAGAGAAATGCTTCTTGATACCTAGTTCCTCACATAAATTTCTAATCTTTTTGTTGTCAAATTGCCACCCATTATTCGAGACAATAGAATTAGGAATTTGGAACTTGCAATGATATTTTTCCATAGGAATTTAGAAGTATTTGGTTTAGTGACCTTGGAAGGGGTTCGGCTTCTACCAATTTGGTGAAGTAATAAATGGCGACAATAGCGAAGTTGAAATTGCCCCGCCTTTTAGGTATGGGGCCTATAAGATCAATCTCCCATTTGGCAAACGGCCATACGCTAGAAACAATGCTTAGTTCCCGAGAAGGTTTCCTTTGAATGGTCACAAAATGTTGACACTAATCGCAACTCTTTACAAATTGCAGCACATCCTTTTTCAAGGTGGGCAGGTAGTATCCCTGTCTTAACATATTTTGTGCCAAGGACCACCCTTCGGAGTGGTTGCCATATGCCCCCTCATGGATCTCTTGGAACACATAGGTAGCCTGCTCCCCCCCATGTACCGGAGTAAAGGAAGGGAGAAGCCTCATTTGTATAGCACATCGTCTCGAAAAAGAAAATAAATAGCTAGCCTTCTGAGCTTCTGTGCCTTCTCTTTTTAAGAGGGTAATGCCTGGTCTATGATGGAGCTAATATTTGCTTCATCCATAGTAGGGTGTTCTCGACCCACATTATTCCTTCGCCTATAGCGGTAGAGGGTCTAGGGTGGTATTTTATGGGCACCACAATGAGCAGTTCAGAATATTTACTGCTGGCCAATTTTGAAAGAACGTCGATGTTGGCATTCCCTGAACGTGGGATTTGCACCAACTTGAAATTTTTAAAATTTGGAATAAACTTCATAAGCAATTTTAGATAGGCAGCCATGGACTTATCTTAAGCCGAGAAGTTACCATGACCCTGGCTAACTACCAATTGGGAGTCACTACTGATCACTACTCTCTTTGCTTACATTTCTTTGGCTAATCTGAGGCAAGTTCCAAGTGGGTAGTTTAGCAGGTTCCATCTCCTCTTCCATTTCTGGAACATGGGTAAACTCTACCACAAAATCTACAAAGGCTTGTCCTTTAACTGCAACCTTTGATTTGAACACAATGTCAAATTGGCTAAGCTCCATAGCCCATTTCAACAACCTTTCTGAAGCATCGGGCTTCTGCAGCACTCACTTGAGGGAAAAATTGGTCAGCACGTGTATAGTGTGGGCCTAAAAATACGACCTCAATTTTCGAGAAGTGGTTACTAAAGAGAATGCTAGCTTCTCCATGTCCAGATAACGAGTCTATGTTGCTAAAAATGTCTTCCTTATGTAATACATGGGTAGCTGGTGATCACGTTCCTCCTTTACAAGAACTGAACTGATTGCGTCGAAGGTTACTGCTAGGTGTAGCTGTAGTGGTTCACCAGCCTTAGGTTTGGAGAGTAAGAGAGATTGCCCCAAGTGCTTCTTCAGCTCTTGTAGGGCTACCCCGCATTCTTTGGTCCACTGAAACTTATTCCCCCTTTAGGACTTTAAAGAAGGGTAAGCATTTATCATTCGCCTTCGAGACGAAGTGGTTTAATGCGGCTACACACCCAATGAGGCTCTATACCTCTTTAGGTTTATGATACAACCTCATTTTGATTAACGCTTTAATCTTTTCCGGGTTTCTTTGGTTGATCATGTAGCCTAGAAATTTCCCAAAGGTAACAAAGGCACATTTCAAGGGGTTGAGTTTCATCATGTATCTCCTCAATACTTGAAAAGTTTCACTGAGGTACTTGACATGGTCCTCAGTCTTCAAGCTTTTGACCAGCATGTCATCTATATATACCTCCATTGTATTTCCAATGGGGTCAGTAAACATTTTGTTGACAAGTCTTTGATACGTAACTCCTACATTTTTCAATCCAAAAGGAATGACCATATAGCTATAAAGACTTTTGTCTGTTATGAATGACGTATGCTATTCATGTGATGGGAATGATGGGATCAAATTGTACTTGGAATATGCATCATGAAGCTAAAAATTTTATGTCCTGCCATTGAGTCCATCAATTGATCTATCTGAGGAAGTGGAAAACTGTCCTTCGGGCAAGCTTGATTTAGGTTTGAGAAATCCACACACTCTCTCCACTTGCCACTGTATTTTTTTACCAGGCCGAGGTTAGAAACTCACTTTGGATACATAGATTCCTGGATAAATCGATTGTTGATCAGTTTCTTTACTTTGTCCCTTAACGCTTTATATCTTTCTAAATCGAGGGCTCTTCTTTTTTGTTTGTGAGCTATGGCCTTAGGATCAATTTTCAAGCGGTGACAACTTACTTTTGGATCAATACCGATAATGTCTTCATGTTTCCAGGCAAAGACATCCAATTTTTTTGTGCAAGAAGCTTTTCAACTTTCTTTGGCCTTTAGTGGTAGATATTTTCCAACCTGCAAACATTTGGAGGAATCCTGGAAATCTACTTGGAAACTCTCTAACTCCTCTATTGGGGCTGTTTGAGGTTCTCAATCGATGATGCAAGGATCTAGTTTCTCCAAATGAGCTGCTTCTCCAGCAACTATCCCTTATTTAGGGGATGTTTGAGTTTCTAGGATAGTCTCTTCTTCATAGGTATTTGACTCTGAAGATCACTTCTTTTTCAAAGGCGTCCGTCATTTCGACATCTCCTTCTTGTTCGGGGGTTTGTCCTTGTTCAGGGACGTCATCCATGTCAACATCGTCATGATTATGTTGACACTTCGAGGCTCTGCTTTCCTAATGCAATATGAATAACATTCCCTTGCACTCCTTCAATCGCTTCTGACCATGGCGATGCCATTTTTCGTTGGGAATTTCATGTACAATTGGTGAATGGACGTAACGAAAAATAAGTCTTTCAACGCCGGTCTCCCAAGCACTCCGTGGTAGGCGGAGTGGTTGTCCACCACCAGAAATTCCATGAAATGATGAGCAGTTAACTGTGTTGTTCCCATCTCTATTGTTAGAGTAATTTTCTCCATTGGGATGATGATGTCTCCAGTAAAGCCATACAAGGGAGAGGTCTGTGGGTCAGCTTATGATCAAATTTTATTTTGTCAAATGTAGTTCCAATTATGATGTTGACGGAGCTTCCATTATCCACTAGCATTATTTTTAGACCATTACGAGCTATAATGGCCATCACTACTAATGCGTCGTAATGTGGATAGTGTACACAAATGAAATCGTCTTAAGAGAAGGTGATAGGTTGAGCCCTTCTCTCGGTGGAGAGATGGTTGTTTAAAATGAAGCTTGCCCTGGGAAGGTCCCTTGCTTCCCTTGCATAATTCCTTTGGGAGTTTCTAGATTCTCTCCGGACAAATGGGCCTTCGAAAATTGTATCAATCTCTTTGATGGGTTCGCGGCTAGCATCGGCTGGGGGCTTCTTCTTTGCCTTGTCTGTCCCTAGGCCTCTCCCTATCATTATCCCTCATTCGAGGACCGTTATCGCTATTGGGACACCTCGAGTTCACTACCCTTATGCATTTGGTTTTGCCCCGGAGGCGCATCTCTCTGGAGGCGCCTATTTCTCCATTGATTGTTGTTCTAAGGGTGCATTGTAATGTCCCTACACCTAGTAGTGCTATGGCTATATGAGTGATATGTACAGTTGAGGGGTTTTTCGTCCTTATTTCTAGGTTCAGTGCCTCGTTCCCCGTCCTTCCCTGTTTGGGAGAATTGTTGGGGGGTATTTCTTGGTATATTTCGGTACTAGGATTCACTTCCTCATAGGCCAAAGTGGGCACTGCACTTAATGTTGTGGGGATTAATGCTTGTCCTGGGTTAAGAGAGGTCGATTGTCCGGCCTGGTGGTCTATCAAGTAGAGGCTGGGCCTTCTTCTCTTTACCTTTGATGAGGTGGGAGCCCTTGATTTGTCCTATTTATGTGATATCTCAATTCTTCATTGAGGATCTTTCGCCTTATCATTTTCAGTAAGGCGTCATAGCTGATAGGGTCTTCATTTTGCACATCCCTCTAGAAGAGAGAGTTCATGTCCATTCCTCCCTCAAAGCTGTTAGAGCTTTCTTATCTGTCACTTGTACACAGTATGTCATTTCGTAGTGAAGCAGGATATGAAGTTCTTCAATGATTCCTCTTACTATTATCGCATATGCTACGGGTGTTGGATTAGTCCTCATTCTTCCCAAGATTCTGTTGTCGCAAGACCTTTGTGCATCATCTGAGTCCTTATTCTTCCCAGCCATGTCTATGGAGGTGGTTGGGAAGGTCCTATTTAGTTCCTAGTCTGCTCCGTCCTCTTTTTACGCCTATTTCTAGGAGAAGGATTCCGGGGAGTTCATCATAACTCTGCTCAAACCTTCCAAATTGGGAAAGTTCCTGCTGCCTATTTCTGGGTACAGGAGGAGGAGGTTATGCATACCTATTTCTAGGCATAGGGGGAGGTTGATCCCGTTTATTTCTAGGTAGCCTTGGGCTTAATATGTCAAATACACTTACAAACCTCTAAGCTATGTCCTCCGGGTTGAAGTCTGGAGGAAAATCGTATGGAACTTGAGTGGGTTAGTTAATGGCATAATTGGTGGATGTATCCATCTCAGCTTTCCTTTCATGGAGAGCTACTTTCCTGGCATAGTATAGATAATCAGCTATTTGACTTTGAACCTCCTTTTCGTCAGATAGTAGTTTCTTTGCGAGGGGTCTTGGAACGTATTTCGAGGGGTTGTGTATGGAGGGACTGTGTATCCTCCTTGGCCTTGTATTCTCCTCAGTAGTTCATGCATGGCTATGTTCTGCTGAGTTATATCTCTCATGTTTGCAGCCATTGTGGCCACTTCCCGACCCACCCATCTATGATGCTGATGAGATCTATGGCAAGTAGTGGAACAGTATGCGAGAGTTCCCCTTCTTCAGGGTGATCCATAGCCCTTCGAAGCGCATACCCTTCATTGTTTGAACTCATGGAAAAAAACTTTTCTGGACAAATGATATTTCTAGAATAAATCTCAGTGGAACGGTTTTACCTTGGATTTTCCAATGATTCTTTCTTCAAGAACCTTTCCTTTTCCACGTGTTTGAAAATTGCTCATCCGTAAGGATTGTTTCTGATTGGCTTTCTTTCACAGGATTTTCGTTCCCACAAATGGTGTCAATCTGTTGACACCAAAAAATGTAACTCCAATATAGACAACAGATAATAGACCTACTTACACCAACTTAAACAAATTCTGGCGCATTTCGACCGGTGAACCGGTGGGAGAAGGGTAACACGTGAACGCGAGAGATGTTTCACAGTGCGATACAAGAATGTTCAAGCACCGACGGTACTGACTAAAGTGACTGTGCTAACAAACAATCACCAACCAAGATATAAATAACTTAATATCCAAACAAACAATAATATATCAAGCAATAATGTATATTGAGAATGCTCTTGTATATTATCTCTCTTTATGTTCAAAGAACCATCACTTTTTATGTACAAAGACCACCTATTTATATATTTCTAGTTGACGTGGTGATCGTTGAATCAGAACCACGTAGCCTCATCCTCTTTACCGAAACCTCACATCACTAAGTCTATCATACATTAAATACATTAACAACGGATAGTTATTCTATACAATAGGCTGGCACACCTGACATTATTTATGTACAAAAGTCACATCAATCATTCTAAAAGATTGCATGCAAATCTCATAAGTGATAGCTTCAGCTTCAAGGACCTCGGATGAACTAAGAGCTTCGGCTTGAGAGGGCTTTGTATTGGTAGTCTTTGATGTGAAGAGTTTTGGCATAATAGGAGTTTTAGCATGCTGCTTCGACCATTTAGGCAGTGCTTCGGTACAATAGTTTCAGCCATTCATTTACTCTTTTACAGTTGACCAATTGACTCTTTGTTCACTTTTCTTTTCATGTTGATTGCTATGCGACATTTTGACTTGAGCCTTGGTGACGAGGCGTAACAACATTAAAAGAGACACTCCTTCCACTTTAAAAAAAAAATCATAAACCTCCCTCATGATTTATTTTTTGGAATAAATATCCCCCTATTATCTAAAAGTAAACCATCTATACTATTTTTAGATTATAATATTTAATATATTTTTTCATTTTCTTATTTCTTAAATATACTTTTTCATTATAAAAAAAATATCATTATAAATATTGTTATAAATATTTTGATATTATTAATTAATTTCTTTTTTCTTTTTACGTTTTAGAATAAATCAATAAAGCTTGTTGAACCTTCAATATGCATTCAGAAATTTAGATTTTTGTTGCGGTGCACGTGAATACAAACAATTGCTATTCAGAATCTTCAAATTGGACAATTAAGTTATTAGTTTCTAAACTACATTTTTTTTTTCTTCCGACATTTCTTTTAGTTTTCAGGGGAGCTTTATCTTGATTCTAATGTACACGTTTCTCTTCATATTCGACATTTAGTACGAACAAAAACATGCCATAATATGCATCGAATTATTGTAAAATAATAATAAGAAGCTTACATGTTCAATAAAATAATAACAACTTACAAATTGTTGATTAGGACTTTCTATGGAAGTAGTAAAAGAATAATAGACGAGAAGACCTATATTCCTGAAGAAAACATGGCGTGGTTGAGAAAAGAAAAAAGGGCTGTTTAATACGGGTGACAATTTGGCTTGCAGACGTGGACTACCCGTGGCTCGATTAGGAAAAAGTTTGAGTTGGCCTCACTCTTGGCTAGGGCCGAGCCCCATTTTGGGACGTTGACTCGAGTTTGAGCCAACCCATATGGTTCAACAAGCCACACAAGCAAGCTCTTGTCACGGGCCATTTTCGGCCTATGACTGCGCGAGCCAAAAAAAAATGCAGAACTTAAAAAAAAAAAAAAATGTAAAATGTACCGCCTGCCTTGTTGCAATCGTGTCAAAATTCAAAATTCAAATTTGGTTGAAACAAATATATTTTCTTGCTATAAATATGAGGTAAAATTTTGAGTTTCATATCAATTTACTTCAATAGTTTTAACTTGTGTCAATTTATTCGTGTACAATTTTAATTTCTTTTACGTTGATTGTAGCTGATCCCAAACCTGAAAAATGAGGAGGGTTGTAATTTTTATTTAATTTATAATTCGTATAAATTGCATAAATTTTAAATTCTTCAAAAAAAAAAAAAATTTAGATTTGTTACGAATTAAAAAAAAAAAAAAAAAAAACTAGAGAGTCGGCTCTGTTCGGCTCGCTAAGAACCGAACCGAAAGCTCTGGTCGAGCCTACTTTTTTGATTGTGCAAAAGCTCGAGCCATATTTACTCGAGCCAAGCTTGAGCTTTATGATTTAGCTTGCGAGACGACTCAACTCAGCTCGTTGACATCCCTACTGTTGAAGGGTAAAAAAATTTTTGCACTGTGCACCACAGTCGCAAAGCAAATAGTGGATAAGTTCATTATTAGATTATGATGTTTACAAAAATTGTTTAATATTAAAAAGTATATTTGAAAATGTAGTTAATTAATTAGGCCCTATTTGTTTTTGATTAAAATCAGAATTTAATCTAAGTCAAAGTCAAACAATCAATATTAACCACATCTTTCATGGGTTCCACAGCTTTTCAACCACACATTTCAAAAACTTCTTTCACAATCTACTAAAAATCTAATTTTAATCTCCACAAAGTATTAATTAAATTGTGGTTTAATAAGTAAATTTTGTAGTGGTAATATAATTACCCTATTTGAAAAAGGACCTTGCTACATGTACAAAATGATATACAAAATACAAGCACAACTTGTTACAAACAAGCACAAGTAGAGCTCGTGGGTATATGAGCCGAACCGACTCAGCTCGGTCCATTACCGCCACTATATCTCCCAAAAGATTTTGAATTTACTTTTCAAAATAATAAGCATTGTATGTCAAATGACTTGTGTAGACTTGTTTTCAGTTGTATAGATGAGAATATGAAATAAATGTATCATGAAACTATAGGATGATCAATAATAAGTATTATTTTGAGAATGACTAAAAAGTAACTTCAATTAAATAGGTCAATACGTTGAATTAGAGGTGTCAGATGATTGGATCATACCATAATAAATATTAAATTTAGACTAAGAGAAACAATTATTACAAGTTATTTTAATATATTTACTAATTTCAACATAAACGAATTTTCTCAAGACAAGGCAACCGAGGACAATTTAGACGGGTAAATTTCATCTGCAGTCACTTTACTTTTAAGCAATAATTTAATTGGATCACTAAACTTTAATTTATCTCAATTGAATTATTAAATTTTAATTTAATTTCAAATTGTGTCATTAAACTTAATTTAGTTTCATATTTCATTTCTCCGTCTCCATTCGCCTTCCAAGATGTTGAAAATTGCTCAATTATTAACATACCGCGATATTCCTGCCATGTAATCATTGCATTGCATGTCAATTTAGTTTTTATCACTATATCCTGTCATAAAGTTTTAGATTAAAAATATACGCATTTTAACACTTTAATCTATAATACGCATTTTAACAGTTTAGTTTATTGACCTAATCATAACTTTCGTCATACCATTTTCTTGTGTAGGATGCCACATAGGAATTATGTTAAGATCAATTATCAACAAAGCAATTTCTATTAGCTTTGGTGTGACAAGTGACACAATGCAACACGTTAATTTTGAAACTAAATTGAAGTTCATTGACTCGATTGAGATAAATTAACCAATTGAAATTTTGCCAGCGACAGAGGATGAAATTTACCAAAATTTAAGATATGTCACAATTTAAATAAACAATATTCTTACGCGTTACTAAGAATAAATGTATACAGAACAGATAAAAATATCACAATCTATAGTTCTAGGTATATAGAAAACATTATTTTTACTTGTTCTCATTGTAAAAAAAATATATTTTTGTCCATGGACATAAATAATATCATAAAAAATTAATTTTTTTTTATTGAAACTTGTTTATTTGATACCATGAAAATATGGTAGGTTGTTATTATACTTAAGTCTTAAAGTGCATGTTTATCACATTTAGAAAACAACTCCTCTCTTTATAGTTTGATAGATGAACTCTCGATGGACTTCTAAATGAACTGACCTTATTCGATTCCTTGATTTAATGAGAGTGAAAGAAAAAGAATGCTAAAAAGTCACATATAAAATGAATCAGTTGAATAGAATCGTTAAATGGATAGATGTTACAAATGATGATTACATTATAGAATCTTTGTTGTATAGATGTTACAAATGATGATCTTTATGTCTCATGTGTCCATTGACTTCATAAAGATGCATTAAGTTTTTTTTTTCTTTTTTTTCCTCTGTATCCACTTTTTAGAGCTACGAATCCAACTACATTGCATTGCCAAAATCTGTAAGCTTTGTCTCGTTTGAATGTCAATTATAATACAAAGAGTAAGTAGCATTCAAACATATTTTTCTATGTTCAATAGCTACTACCTTCTAATATGGAAGAGAGCAACTCACGACTTTGGAGGCAAAATACTGTAATATACAATCAGCTTCGTTTCTCTCATTTGTTATCCTTTCTACATTGAAAGAATTACAAAAAGCAAAAAAGGTATAGTTGAAAAGAACCGTAACAGAAAATCAACATCCATGCCTCACCAGCTGGGGGGACTCCAAAGCTCTATGCTGACAAATGAACTTGATTATAAAAGAAAAAGAAAAATGGATGGGATCCATTGTGGTTCCCTTTGCACACACCCTCGACCAATCTCAATAATTCATACTAAAATCAAAAACTCAAAAAGCCACATCCTTCAGAATAAGAAACTCATTGTTTGTGATTATAAGGGCAACCAACTGCTATGAAAGTGCAGGTCTTACTTTCCATTTGCTGGTTTTTGCTTTCTTTCGACAGAAACTTGTTGCCTTCCTGGCTTATGCATCGGTGAAGTAATCCCATTTGAAAGTCTCTTAGATGGAGGAGGAATTAGGCTCCTAACAACAAAAAATAAGTTTAAATACAGAGAAAATGTGCCATAAAGGATAAAGCCAGACCAATAGTATATGCAATCACAATATCACACAATGTTGTCCTATAATTACAAACTTCAAATTTCTACACTTTCATCTAAATAAGTAAAATCACTAGCATCCCTGTACGCACAATACAAACAAAAACACTTGGTACGATCATGAGTAAGAGGTTGAATGTGCCAAGAATGCTTACGGATATGGAGAGAAAAAAAAAGGTTGTATATTGTTGAATCATCTTAAAATGTTAGGGAGGTCACATTTATTTATTTAGTTTTACTCTTTGTTAAGTTGTGACTCAAATTCCATGTGATTTAAAAGTCTAATTCATGAAGGAAGCCTAGATAATTTTGGTTTGGAAGTCGGGATCGACAAGTTTTATGAATTGAGTGCGTTAATTTAGGAGTAAATTTGATGTATATGGTAGGTGTATAAGTCTAGAATTATTTCATTGTTAGATAGGATTATTATTATTATTATTATTATTTTTGAGAAATATCATTTACATGTATATATATGTGTGTGTTTTAACCCGTTGATGAAGATATATGAAATTGAGATTTCCCAAATCAATCAACATCGTATCAGAGCATAATTCTCTAAATTAGGGTTTGAAAGTTTCTAAAAAATTGTGAGATTGTTCTCGGTCGTGGCAAAGGTTTGGGTCGATATTCTTGGTGATAAACCGACACTTACTTGGGTGACTTATTGGCGGGTGAAAATTAGAAGAGGATTCGGTGGTGGTGGAAACTACTCTGCAATGAGCTTCCAATGCTGCTGTGTGATCCTAACTTAGGTTCTTTCTAGTTCGAGCAGTTTGGTTTGCTTCGGTATGATTATCGACATCTTTCGTTGCAGGTGTGTGCAGCGGTTAGTGACGGGAGTCCGTGTGAAATGTTTTTTGGCTTTAGCGTGTCAGTTTTCTCCTCCAGTAAATTATTCGATTGGACCAAACGATTCATTTTAGCTATCGAGGAAGTCTACTGGTTTGGTTGATTTGGGATTTCATCAGTTTAGGCCTTGATTCTAGTAGATCAGTTTTTTTTTTTTTTTTTTTTGGATTGACTTATTTTGTTTAGGCTACTTCTTTATTGGACTTTACATTATTATTGGGTTGCTTTGGTTATTTGGGCTACTTTCTTTTGTGTCTTTTCTGCTTATGTGTTAATCATGGACGAAAGTGATAAGAAAATGGTAAATGAAATCACAGTAACCCTACCCTTAAAAATCACAGATAGAAAGTTAACGAGTAGGAGGAATTATGCTAAATGGAAGAGAATTGTCCCCAATTATGTGTAAGTATGGATTTGGGCGATCACTTGACCAATGACTCACCTCCACAATCTAATACTAATACTGAGATTCGGAAAAAAATGGCTGATGGAGGATGATAAACTCTTTAATCAGATTCAAAATACCCTTGACCCGACAATTGATGATATAATTAATCATTGTGATGCTGTAAAAGAATTGTAGCATTATCTAGAATTTTTATATGCAAGTAAACATGATGTGATGTTAAAGATTTATCGGGCTGAGCAAAAGGTACGAAATCTATTTCAATATTATATTGAGTTAAAACAGACATTTGAATAGAAGCGGGCCATGTTTCCTATTACTAGTGATGTGAAGACAATGCATGAACAAGAAGAACAGATTGTGGTCCAATGTTTTCTCGCAAGTTTGGGTCCTGAATATGATGTGGCTTGCATTTAGTTGCTTACCAGTAAAGCACTACCTTCGTTGAATGATATATATGCCCGTCTCCTTCGAGTATGCAAGGACATTGACAAGGAGTCGGGTGTAGTACCAAATGAGACGGTAGCTCTTGCTGGCACAAATTTAAATATAAATAGCAATTACAGTATTAAAGGAGGAGGGGAAAGTAGTTGAGATAGAATCTCTAGTGGTGGTCCTCGTGGTTGTTATTATTGTGAAGAGTAAGGACATGTAAAAAGGAACTATTGGAAATTAAATGGCAAACCATCAAAGTACACAAGTCAAACTCTTATGAGCAAATTTGCCAATGTTACTACTGAGGCTGGTTTTCTACCTACACCTACTATGTTTCCATCTCAACATCAAATTACAATTCCAGCAGACGAACATACTCGCTCACACAATTTTATGCTTCTCAACAGCTCACTCCTCAACAGTCTGTAACGTGTTTTTCTACCTTGTCTCGAAATTTGGTTATTGATTCCGGTGCCACAAATTATATTACTGGGAATACAGGTATACTTTCATCATTTCAGTCTTCTTCTAATTTACCATGTGTCACCTTAGCTAATGGTTCTACAACTCTTGTAGTCAGATACAGGACAACGCAGCCAACAAACTCTTTACTATTGTCTTTTGTTTTATGTTTACCTCAGTTTCCTTTTAATATTTTATCTGTGAGTCAAATTACTAAATCTCTTAATTGTTGTGTCATTTTATTTCCTAATCACTACACTTTTCAGGATCTTGGGACGAAGCAGAATATTAGTAAGGGCATGAGTTCAATGGCTTGTATGTGCTCAACTCTTCTCCCACACAGGTGCCAAGATCTATTGCATACACGACTACCTCTTCTCTTTTGTAGCTTCATTGTTGTTTCGATCATCCTTCTTTCCTTGTTTTGAAGAAATAATGTCCTAGTCTTAGTCAAGTGTCTCGATTAGATTTGAAGTCGTGTCAATTAGTAAGCAGGTACCATATCTATCTAGAATGAATAAAAGGGTTGCGTCCTCTTTTGATTTAATAGATTCTGATATTTGGAGTCCTTGTCCTATTTTATCTAAGACCGATTTTAGCTATTTTGTTACCTTTGCGGATGATTATTCTCGAGTTACTTGAAAAATCGCTCAGAACTATTTTCAGTTTTTTGCACCTCTTATATTGAGATTAAAACTCAATTTGATAAATTTGTACGTATCTTAAGGAGTGATAATGCCAAGAAAATATCTCTCATCCAAATTTACTTTCTTTCTTTCTCAAAATGGTGTTTTCCATCAATCTTCATGTATACTTACTCCACAACAAAATGGAGAGGCAAAAAGAAAGAATCGTCATTTATTGGAAGTTGCACAAGCTCTTATTTTTCATATGAAAGTTTCAAAAGAATTTTGGGGAAATGCAGTCTCTACTACATCTTATTTAATCAATCGTATGCCTTCTTCTGCCTTACATGGTAAAATCCCTTATTCCATTCTATTTCCCTCTATTCTCTCTTGCTCCTAGAGTAATTGAGTATACTTGCTTTGTTTGAGATATGAGATCTCAAGTTTCAAAGCTTGATCTTAGATTCCCCAAGTGTATATTTTGGGTTATTCTTGACATCAAAAATGTTATCGATGTTTCTCTCCTTAGGACGATACGTAGTATCTGTTGATGTTACCTTCTTCGAGTCCACACCATTTTTCCAGTACTTTTGTGTCTTCTAATCCTTCTTTTAACTCTGAGGATGATTTCCTCGATTACACTGTGACTACACCTGTGTTACCAGTATCTTCTCGTACTTCTATTCGAAATGTTTACACTCGTCGTGTGCAGCAATCTCTGGTGGCACCTACTACAAACCATGACTTATCGCCTGTACCTGCTGCTTCGCCTCAGGATTTATCACCTCATCTTGATCCTAGTCTTGATTTTCCCATTGCCCTTCAAAAAGGTAAACGGCCATGTACTTATCATATCTCTTCTTTTGTTTCTTACTCTTCCAAGTCCTTCATTACTTCCTTAGAGTGTGTGTCAGTACCAAAAGCTGTTACTGAGGTTTTGTCCTATAATAGCGGGCGAGCGGCCATGCAGGAAGAAATGATGGCCCTGGAACACAATCATACTTGGATTTTGGTTCCTTTACCCCTCAATAAAAAGGCAATTGGATCAATTGGGTGTTTATTGTCAAGATGAACCCTGATGGACCTGTTGCTTGATTGAAAGCTCGTTTGGTTGCTAAGGGGTATGCTCAAACTTATGGTATGGATTACTCTAAGACTTTCTCTCCAGTTGCTAAGCTGGCTTTTGTTTGGTTATTCATGTCTCTTGTTGCTACCTATCATTGGCCACTTTACCAACTGGATGTTAAAAATCCATTCATCCATGGTGATTTGCAAGAAGTTTCCATGGAGCAACCACTAGGGTTTGTTACTCAGGGGGAGTCAAGGAATGTATGCAAACTGCAAAAGTTGTTGTATGGTCTAAAACAATCACCACGTGCCTGGTCTGGGAGATTTAGTGAGGTCGTGATTGAATTTGACTTGCAAAGAAGTGCATATAATCACTCAATATTCTTTAAACAGTCTACAATTGGGTGTATTTTGTTAGTGGTATACGTTGATGATATTGTGATTCCTGGTAGTGATAGCAGGGTCATAAGTATGCTAAAGGCTTTTCTAGGCACAATGTTTAGGTCCTTTGAAATATTTCTTAGGGATAGAGGTCTATTGAAGTGGTAAAATAATTTTTTTTGTCTCAAAGAAAACATATTCTAAACTTACTAGATGAGACAAGTTTAGCTCGAGCAAAACCTAGTGATGCCCCCATGATACCAAATATGAAACTCGAGGCTGAAGATGAAATGTTTGTTGATGCGGACAAAGAGGGTGGTGGAAAAATTAGACTATTTCACAATTACTCGTCTAGATATTGCCTTTCAATAAGTGTTAGTCAATTTATGTAATCTCCTAGAACTGCACATTGGGATGTTGTAAATCATATATTAAAATATCTTAAAGGATCTCAAGGGCGTGAGATTCTTTATAGAGACCATGGTCATTGTGTTTTTGTTGGGGATAATTAAGTCTCTTGGAAGAGTAAGAAACAAAGTGTTGTAACTCGATCAAGTACTGAATCTAAATATCGAGCTATGACACAAGTAATTTGTAATGCGACCACATCACCTACTTGGGAAGATTGGCATCAATAAGTCCAACTCCATGAGCTTGTGGTACGATAATCAAGCAGCTATTCACATTGCTACTAATCCAGTATTTCATGAGAAAACAAAGCACATAGGGGAAGGCTGTCATTTTGTTCGTGATAAGTTAAAGCAATGATTGATTTCGACTAAACATGTTAAGACAGGGATCAATTAGCTGATGTGTTCACTAAAGCCTTAGTTGGGAATCGAGTAAACTTTATTTGTAACAAGTTGGACATGATTGATATCTATACTCCAACTTGAGGAGGAGTATTATAAATTGTATGTTAATTTAGGAGTACATTTGATGTATGTGGTAAGTGTATGAGTCTAGAATTATTTCCTTGTTAGATATGATTATTTCCTTTTGAGAAATATCTTCTATGTGTATGTATAGTATATGTATATATATATGTGTGTGTGTGTAACATGTCGATGAAGATATATAAAACTGAGATTTTCCCAAAACAATCAACACTAAGGAATCAAATTTCATCATGGATTGAGAGTTTGATTCGAGAAACGACTTTTAGATAAGTGTTCGAAAGCATTAGGGCCGAGATGGGATGCCTAGGTTCTGACAGCATAAACGAATGCAACAAGGCTAGCTTGCAGTCCTTGGGGCGCCTATGGGTGGCGCAAACAGGAGAGGAGGTCTCCTAGTTGATTTTGGCATCGTTTTTGTACTCCACTTCATACTACGCAAGGTGTAAGCTCTTCATAAACTCAACTAATAATAAGATCCTTGTTATATACATTAGAAACTTGAAATGATTGTTTTAATTTAGATTGAGAGTATCAAATCTTGTAAAACAATTTTAGTTTCTTGATATATTGAAAATTCTCATTCCGTTCCACATAAATCTTGTGTTATTGTGTGATCCATTATTTTTCATATTATTCTTATTTTCTCACCTTTATTATTTGGTTCGGTTCTCAACAAATAGGTATCAGAGTTTTTTACGGTTTCTTGGAAAGTTCAAATTGGTTATTAAAGCAAGATTTGAACAAGATTGATTGTTTTACGGATGACAACTATGAAATTGGAGATTCTGCTTTTGGATCACAGGAGTAGATTTTCTTTGTGACAGATCAAGATACGAACAATTCTTGCTCAATTGGACTTAGATGATGCTGAGTATGCTCGGAAGGAGCATGGCATGCCCAGAAATGGCACAGTGGAAAAGATGGAGAATGACTTAAAGAGTATAGACTTAATTCCTTGCTATGAAATTTGTGTCAATGTGGAGTTTAATAGGTTGCGACTCAAATTTTATGTGATTTGGAATTTTGATTAATGGAAGAAGCCTAGGTAATTTTGGTTTGGAAGTCCGGATTGATAAGGGATCAAATTTCATTATGGATTGGGAGTTTGATCGGGGAAAGAACTTTATAATGGATAAGGAAGTGTTTTAAAAGCATTGGAGCAGAGACGGGGCGCCTAGGCGCTGACAATGCAAACGGATGCAGCAAGGCCAACACTAAGGTTCATTTTGGCTGCGTTTTTGTACCCTATTTCATCCATAACTTCATGATTTGGCTCTTACATATACTCAACGAGGTTAGGCTTTTCATAGCTCAACTAACAATAAGATATCCACATTAGAAACTTAGAGATTGTTTAGATTTAAATTGAAAGTATTAAATCTTGTAAAACAGTTTTAGTTTCTTGGTATATTGAAATTCTCCTCCTCTTCTACATAAATCTTATGTTCTTATGTGATCCATTATTTTTCATATTACTCTTATTTTTCGTCTTTATTATTTGGCTCGGTTTTCAACACTCTTCAACGATAATTTCTTCTATTAAATGCCTGAGATGTGTAGAACTTCTATAAATGGGTGGGACAAGCCTTGAAATCAGGACATTTGTCTTATTTGATAATATTATGTTGAACCATCTTATCTAAAAGTTTAAATTATTAGAGCATCTTCAATGATGGTGTAAGATTGCTAAAGTGATAAAAAATCTCTCCAATGGAGAGACGCAAAGGAGATGTAAATTGCATTTTTCAATAGATGATGTAAAAAATCATATAAACTACAAAAGGCAAAAAGTGGATCTAGATCTTTCCATTGGAGCAAAGTTTGATTTAGATCCACCGAGAAGTAAATGAAAATGTAAAAGTAGTTTTAGAGATACCAATTTTACACCACCGTTATAGATGCTTTAAGGGACACAATTATTGTCTTCAACATATATTGCAGTAGTCAAATGGAATATAAAAGACAGGTAACAAGTGAAGTATAATACCTTATTTCAGGGATCTTCGTTTGCTTTGGACTAGGTCTTCTGATTTTTGACACTCGAATATTGGGAATACTACTGGCTCTAGGAACATGTTGCCGTTGGTAGTCAGCCTCAGATGAATCACTAGTTGCAGCATCCAGCTCTTCCAAATCATCATTGGCAGCCGTATCATATTGGCCCCTAACCATATCATTCTCTAGGCTGTGCCTTCTGTTAATTGAAACTTTGTTCAAAGGTTGTTCCGGGAATAACTTCAAAGCATCAGGAACGTACTTCTGAAAGAACATCTCAGGTAACTGTCTATTATCTTCACATTTTCCTGTGTTATTATCCGTACTTATACTATCTTGTTTATTCGCCATAATCTTATCAATCCAATCATCAGGGACTCCTTCCTTTTCATCGTCCATCAAGCCAGGACTGCCTCCTGGTAGCCAGTGAGGAGAATTTATCAACATGTCTTGAAGCTCCATGCTCTGCCTTCTTGACAATGATGAAGAATTACTTCGTCCCTGGGAAAAATGAAGCATAAAACTTAAATTTTGAGTTTCATTCCTACACCATATTGGTAAGTTTGACCGGTCAGACTTGACAATATATTAGGAAGAAAAATGATGAAATCTTGTCCTTGTCTTTTGAGCACTATCATGTATTGCACGTCAAACATGCCCTAGATGTAACGTAAATCCGGTCTATATTTCAAAACGAGAATTTATGGTTAGTCCTGTTTTCCATCACATTCAACATCAGCATAGAAAATTCCAAATTAATAGAACTTACTCACCAAATCAACAATCTAATAGAACGTTGGCTATAGGAAAATTTAAAGATAAAACACTATATTTTAGCCCATTTGATAAAAGCCACAATGAATTTCTTGTAAACTACTCATAAATTATAAAATGATCAAAATTACGTAGTGATTGCTTATTGTACAAAAATATCTGCCATTATGCACCATTATGTACTTAAACGAAAGTAAAACTGACATTCGGGGAACTGATAACGTCTATTTGTAATTATTTGTATTCTATTAAATCTAAATTGTTCCTGGAAAATTTCCATACCTCAGACTTACTGGCATCTCCGTGCCAAGAACGTGATGGAGAGGACCCAGAAGAGTTAATTCTCACTCTTTCTGGGCTGCTATATATGGAATGCTGATGGTTCCCTGATTCTCCCTCCTTCCGTGCTAAGGCTGCTTTAAGACTAGCTATCTGTATGTCAGTATCTAGATGTCACTTTCTTTTATCAAACTAAAAAGAAAACATGCCACCTGAGAAAATTATTTTTTGCAATTGTGGGACATCGAAAAAGGAACTAGATACAATCTACAGGGCAAGAAAAGAATTTTTATTTCGAGAATATGCTTATTCTTTTACATGAGCAAGGAAAGAAAATATAGAAAAATACGTTTCCCTGACTGACACTATAAGTTAACAAAATACGAAGTAATTATAACCTGTTGTTTTAGTTCCTTGACACCAGCACTCTCTTTGTTTGCTCGAGCAGTGCCAAGCTCAACGGTGGAAACACGTTCAGCAAATTTGAGAGTACTAATAGTTTCTCCAAGGGTATCTGGCTCAGGACTGATGTGAACAAACATTAGTGTCTTTGCATGCCCTCCTAACAAACACCAGAGCCAATAACTTAGTAGCCACAGACAAAAAGGGAAAAAAATTGTAAATGGGACAAATCATACCAAGTGAATCTTGCAGCAACTGTGTAAGCTTACTATTCCTATAAGGAACATGTGATTGCTTTTGGGCAAGAGAAGATATGACATCTCCTAAAGCAGAAAGAGATTTGTTGATATGTTGAGCCTCCTTTAACCTATCACCAACTGCCTCGGATTTGTCAACTCTTTCACTTCCTGCAAGGTCAACCAGATGCATACATCCACGGACAACCGTACCAGATGTCACATATCTTCCTTGAACATGAACTGTGAGGCAACTGGAAATATAATACCTCGCGTAAGTTAAGAAATTCAGTATGTACTTTGTTTTATAAGACATTCAACATAATTAAGTACAGGTTTACCAATGATAAGATTATACATTACGTAATTATGAAAGAAATTTATCTATTTTTCTTTAGTGATGTTTATGAAAGTTTGAAACTAGAGCAGTGCATAGACTGATAAAGTTCATGGGCCTGAAGCACCATTGCAAAACTGGCTTACAATGTGAGATTTTAATTCACCTTGTAAATTGTACATCTCAATTGTACCCAAACCAAGTGGGACGCGCTAACACTCCCCATAGTGTCAGGGCTGAAGTCAATAGGCATTCCCCCTCCATACAGGTCTAGAAAAACAAACCCAACCCGTCGTTGACATACACCATTACAATGACACAAAGTCCATGGATCTACCTCATGACCATAAGACCAGCTTACAATGTGAGCTTTGCACATCTCAATTGTAACCAGGCAAATTGGGACATGCTAAGACAACAATCAATAACTTAACTGCCACATTTGCTCCCTTCCCCACCAAAAAGAATAAAAAATAAAAACTACTTATTTTGCAAATTTGAAAGGGTATACCTGTGAGACCGGCTACTTCGAACATTCATAGCAGTGGAACCAACTGCACGATTTTTTTGCCCAAGGTTCATCAGATTAATGACATCCGATGTTGATGTAACAGGTACAAGATTTGCATCCGGTACATTAACACCATTCTGGGTATTGTTGTGGATTTCTAGCGTATTTAAGAGTTAAGAAATCTGAAGCATGATCTATGCAAAAGATGTAAAGATATGAAGTTATAAACTGTTTTCAAGAAGGATATCTTCTATTGAGACCACCATCCATCACAAGGAGATCTCTAACTTGCTCATTATAGATTTCAATCATCTGAACAGATATATCATAAGCAATGGAGTCTTTTCTCTGTTCTGAGATGAGAAACAAATCACTCAATGCCCTGAAGTTTACTCCTACATTTTCTTTTGTAAGTTCTGGAGGTCCTGTCTGTGGATAGAATGACAGACATTATAAAGAAAGTTACAGAAAATACATAGTATGACAGTAGTTACTAAAATAGAGATATTTTATTGAAAGAAACATATTAATTCTGAAAGCATGTTTGGTAGGGAGTATTGGATAGCATTGGACAGTACTAAAATAGAAAAAGAAGCTGAAATCTTATTTATTATACTATCCAGTATTGTCCTATTATGTATACCAAACATCAGCCAAATTCGTTATTGTAGTTGCTGCAAACATAAATGAAAACCCATACCATTGTATGAGTTTTTCCTGATCCTGTTTGACCATAAGCAAATATACAAACATTGTAGCCATCAAGGACAGACCGAATCAGTGGCTGGGTGTCAGAAAATACTTCTTCTGCAAATGGAAGAACAAAGGGAAAACCTGGCGCTTTAATATGATCCTGATGGGTAGGGTACACAAGGGAATATATAAATTAGGGACCTTAGTGACCTTGGCTTGCAGATGGACCAAAGACCTTGTTAAAAGTGAATGACTTCCTTCCTTCTTTTCCATATTTTGAAGGAGTGAGTACTGTAATAGTCCTTTCATCTAAATCTTCCACAGTACTCAAATGATTTGGTTTCCCAGGCATGAAAGGTCGTATTCGACAATATACCCTTATATTTCCTATAAAATGTATGTACCAAACCACGTTACCACCACTCAGAATAATGTGCCTCTCTGTCAGTATATAAGTATGCATTTTCACCTTTTAGGTCTTGTACTTGATTATATAACTTGCAATTCTCTTCGAGAACTTTCTGGTACTTCGAGGCTGCATGTGCCAGACCATGTAGGTGTTTACCTAACATCAGAAAGCAAATTATAAATTCCAAAAGCGTTTTTCTTCCTCTATCAAATGCAATAACTTAAATTAATTCATACCTAGATTATTAACCTCTTCTTGATAGCTCATTTGCAGCATTTGCACATCATCTTTTGCAGAATTAAGGGTATTTTTCAGTTCCTACGATGTATTGAAATTGATATATCTGTGAGTTCCATGTTGGGTTGATAAGAATGTATTTTTTACAGAATTGATCTTCTGTTCAGATCACCTGTATATCTCTTTGCTGTTGTTCTATCAATTGTTTATGCTTCAAAGCCTGGCCTTTTGTTTGGCCATCACAAACTTCTCTCTCACTCCAACAGGCGTCATTCATTATATATGAGGTCTAACAATACAAACGGAAGAAGTCACGCCTATGTATCTAAGATGTTTAAACAACATAGAGACACAATTACTCTTCTAAAATTCATTCAATATAATTGCACCTTTATATCCGCAGAAGCATGCCCTGCTAGTGGCTCAGAAGCATGTTTGGCCAAAGGCTCAGAAGCATGTTCCACTAGAGGCTCATTGCAATCAGGGATGTCCATAACTCTCAAAGTTGTCATCTGTCATACCACAAAGACAAAACATTAAGAAAGGGCGCCCGAAAAGTGGGTTCCACGTTTTCAAAAAATTTGAATGAATGACTGTGTAATGCACAATATTGAACATAATATTAGAAAGTATTAGCCAACAAGTTTTGGCAAAGAGCTTTGCTTGCAAATATAGTTAATTAGTGAAAATACATATTGACGAATATACCGGGCTTACCTGCTCACTTTGGCTTGCGAACCGCCGCTCAAATTCTTCCTTAACTTTAATTAACATATTCTCCACAATCTGTTCCAAACAGAATCGTGTGTATTTCTCAGAATAGAAGAGAATGAAATCTATGTGCCAGAAAGCACTCTGGTCAAGTAAGGACAGGAAAGAGCCTTGTTTATGATGTTGACAGTTACATACCGACTAAACTCAAAAGACACCAAAATAGTTATACAGAGTTTTCTAAGTAATTCATATTATCACATACCATAATTAGTTAGTGGCGCCTATGCAGCATAATCATGTTCTCTATCAATGAGTAAAACTATATACTGGTAGTGGTTCAACATGAAGTAATAATTCTTTATTCTCAACTCTGAAGTAATAATTCACACAGTGGCAGCATATGAGATAAGGAACTAATGACGGACCAAACAGATTTAAATAACAGCTTCACACCCTTAAAACAAGGTACTAGGAAGTATGACGAGATCACTTACCCCAGGAATATCTTCTCGGCCCTTATCAGAAAGAAGTTCTCGGACTAGTATGTGCAAGGAATGAGAAGTACCCTGCAAAATTAAGTGCAAAACCACTTTTAAATTAATTTGACACTGTAACAAAAGTAGTAAATACTTGAAATGGGGGCTCACGGACCATTTCATTAAAGTTGTGAGCGCGATCATGCTCACTTGACAAACGATCAAGAGACTTCTCACCACATGATGAATTCCTTGAAATTGAACTCTTGAATGGTTCAGAATTTTTTCTGACAAATGGCTTCCCAGTGGAAGATGACTTCAAATTTCCACCAAACTTAAAGATTCCATTTCCACCTCCTTGTTTCCACTCATTGTATGCTTTCATTGCCAGTACACAATTCACAATTCTGGAAGTTTTTCCTCCCTAAATATTTTGGATAGACAATTAAATTGTCGTTTTGTTCTTCCTTTTAAATTGAAAATGGCAAAGATTTAAAAATACAAATGAAAAATCTTATCTTGGTAAGAAATTATATTGATTTTTATACCTGTTCCAAATCAGACCATTCAAAAGTTGGAATCCCCATTTCCTGTATGGCATCAAGGAAGTTCCTAACATTTTCAAAGTACTGGTATGCAGAAAGAGCAGCCCCATCGGGAACGAGGACAGTATCAGAAGGAGCTTCGACTACCTATAAACAAACTTATAAGTAAATGAACAAAATAAGTTATAAGCTTAGAAATACGAATGTGAAAGAGAACCATAGAAACATGATTAACCTACTTTCGGCACAGCCCCAGGCAGAACTTTGTTGAGAACATTGCAAAGAATAATCCCACTTCGCAGCCCGAGTCTAAATTCTTCTTCAGAAGGTTGAGCTGGTAAATCTTTACCATAAACCACTCCTACCATCTTTCTTAACCACCCAGAAGCATCATATCTTCTCAATGCTGCATCAAAACCGTCTCATTACAAATTCGTTCCCACAAATCAACCCCTTAAAAACCACACAATTCACTGCTCATATGCAATGAAATAAGTCAATAAGCACTATAATCAAGATTAATAATCAGTTACCATATCTAGTGCATAAGCATTTTTACCCACAGTTTCCAATCAAAAATTCATCAAGGAATCAACAAAAACAGACAAAAGAACGAAAGATTTTGATCTAAAAAACTATCAAGAATGATCACAAAAGAATAAATCATAAATGAGCATTACAAGCTTCCTCTGCTTTTCTTGAGGCAAAATCAATGTCGCACAATCTCTTGCCCTGCTCTTGAAGCACATTCTCTACCACTGACTCCACATTAAACTGCAACACCCCATCCGCCATTGATGCTTAAACAACACCCCTCCAAGAAAATCCGACCCTTAATCAAAACTATATTCAAATTTCCTCGACAAATTATGGGCATTCAAGAATCATCAACATATGCATGTATTCATATGTACATACATACAATCTGCATGTATCTCTCTGAGTGTGTGTTTGTGTATTTATGGTGAGACATCAAATCTTGGAGAAAGAATGAATGAAGGAGATGTTATAGAGAGAGGAAAGAGAGAGAAAAAGAAATGGATTTGATTACTTCATATTATTGATTTCTTGAATTTGACATTGTAAGCTCTTCTATCTATCTTTACCATGGCTTCTTCTTTTCAGTTTTTTTTCTCTCTTCAACTTCTCAAAGCTCCTTCCGAGCCTTTAGGCTCGGGTATCTAATGGTTCATATTTTTACCATTTAGCGGAAGAAAAATAAAGAGTATAAAAACAGTCTACAAGCAATTTTTATTAATTATTGCACTTTCAAAAAAAAAATGAGAAAATGCCAATGTTTTAAACCCAAAAAATATCGTTGATTAACCTTCGAATTCATGGTACAAAATAAAATATAAAATAAATTTTTCGATGAACAAACGATATCTTATCTTGAATGAGCCGATTTTGAAACCAATTTTAGATCCTAATTTTATGGTTTTTTTAGGCATGACTGGATGGGTCCCGGCTTTGAAGTCCAAGAATCCAATTTTGATAATATTGAAAAATAAAAATTTAAAGATAAATTAGAACGCATCTTATTATCATTGCAATCATTAGAAAATTAAAATGTTAGTCAAAATAATTTTAGCATGAGAAACCGTAATATGGAAGTAATTTTACCCTTTCCCTGTGTTTCTCAATTAGAAAGTTCTCAAGAAGAGAACTAAGCATGTGTTGATAGTATTTATAAGCGATTTAAATTATAAATATGTAAAAATAAGTGATTAATAAGTAAATAGTACTTGCGAGTCTTTTAAAATGTATGAATAAAAAAGCAACTTGAATGTTTTTAAACATATTATAAAGCCTTGTTTGTTTACCATTCTTTTTAACCTGAAAATGCATTTTTTTTACCCTTTTTTTCTAAGCATTGGGGCCCACTGTGAGAGAAAACAGTCAAATATTGCGGCTCGATTTAAACAACAAAGGTCAGAATTTTAATTTTTAGTGAAAACAAACAGGGTGTAAATATGAGCAGAGATAGACATTGCTCGTGTTCAATATGTCTTTTTCAGATTTGTTAATCCTTTTTTACATAATGTGGATTGATTGCTAACACGGGTAACAAGAATCGAACTCGGGAAAATAATTTGACTTGATTATGAAGTCGAAGAATGAAAAAAAAATTAAAAGCTAAATATTGGATATTATGGTTTTATTGTGGGAATTATTTCTTGATTTTAATCTTCACAAAGTAAATAAACTAAGAAATAAAAAATATTCCAAATAAATTTATGAGCGACTATTTGATTTTTTTTTATTTTTTTTTTCTCATTTCACCCGGTTTATCAATAGAAATACATTAATATCTAATGCAACTAAATTTCAAAATTATTGGTGTATATTCTTGTTTATTATATTAGTTACTTTAGTATAATCAAACACCTATGCTAATATTCTCATTGTATAGCTCCATTTTATATTTGGATAAGATTTTAAATAACTTATCTAACATATATATTAATTTTGTAATGATTGCATTGCCACTTATTCACTTGATAACTTAATGAGGATATTCTTAAACAGTTATTTTAATTAAGTTATTCAATGATGAAAGTGTGTATTAAGTCATGATTAACCAAATTAATTCATCCAAAGTGAGAAGATAATTATTTTTCTAATTAAAATAAAATATATGGAATCTATATATAATTTGAAAAGGCATCATCTTGAATTAATTCTTAATAATGAAATATATAGAAAAAATAATTTACAATATCAAACGAAGTGGACAAAGGAAGGGCCATATGCATGCAAGTTTAATTAATAATGCATGAGAAAAAGGGTAGCCTTTACTTAAATTTTAAGTTTAAAGGCCCTCAACATGTAACTATGATTATGAGACTCCGTTAATTCGTATAAATTTATTTTCAAGATTTTCAATTTTTTAAAGAGAAATGATTAAAAGTACAACTCACATGAGTAGAAAAGAATTATTTTATATTTTTCTAATTGTTATACGTTAGATTAGTCTCTACACCGTCGCTGAGAATAAAGCTTTAGATCGAAAAGTTATTGCTTGATACAAGATTTGTAGCTATTATTATTCTTAAATTCTTTATATTTCTTATAAAGTAAGAATCAAAGAAGCATAAATAAATATATGTTTGATATGCTGAATTGTACATGTTTTTCTTTTGTTCATTCTAGCGTACCAAACAAATGCCCTAACAAATTGGATGGCAATATTTGGTGTAATCATATTAAAATATTCTTATAGAAAAATTACCTACTAGAATTTATTTTGATTTATGTGCTTTACGCTTTTGAAATGGCATTACCAATTAGGAAGGTGGTCACTTTCGAACATCAAATGGTGGGTTGAAAATAGTTCTCTTGCAAGTCGATTTCATGAACCAACCAAAATTTGTGTTCCCCCCCCCCCCCCCCCCACACACACACACAACCATTTTTTCTTGATTGAAAAATTCATAATCTAAAAATTGTAGACTTATCTTCTCCTTTCTATCAAATCAAATGCTAGATACTTCTAGTTTAAATTGCATGATAAGAAAATAATTGCTTGAATTATTGCAACACGTGATACAGAAAAAATAAAATAAAATCATAGTATTATATTTTATTGATTTTCAATCAAAATTATGTGATAGTTATCAATGATGAAAAACACTTTGATAGACAACATGCAAATTGTGAGCAAAGCATCTCATAGTGTCATTTGATACAAAATGAAAGGACTTGGCGTCTTGGACGCTCTCTTTAACCAAAAGCAAGAGGCGTGTTTGATGTCTTTATTAGTGAAAATGGACGAGTTTAGCCAATAGTGCTTGATCTATCTTGAATGTCAAAAGTCAATTTAACGTGGAATTATAAATCACTTATTTTCTTCCATGTACAAAGGACCGGGAACATATGTATTACATCACACAATTTTAGTAAAACAAAATACCATAACTTACGTGAAATTAAGAAATGCAACAAGTCACGCAATTTCTTTCATCATATACAAGGAATTGGAGAATTCTATGTTACTTGTGCCATTAGAGTAAACATTGAACTTTTGATGCTCAATTTAATGTAATATTAAGTGATTCGATAAAGTATGCCATTTATTTTCTTCCATGTACCAAGGACTAGGAGATGTGTTCCACTATTCAATGAATGCACACAAATACATTTTTCCTTCTAACTCCCCAAAGCAAAAGTGCCATTTAAAAGGGGAACTTGCACATCTGTACTTAGGGAAAGGTATTGCCCAAACCAACTCTAGAAGAAGAAGACGTTTGGGACAAAGAAAAGTAGACCCTATGCATAATATAACCTTATCTTGATACCACAAAACATGATGGGAATGGAGAGGCATTTATGGATAAAGTTATTTGGAGCACATGACATTAGTATCCTATTATATACATCCTATGCACATAGTTTTATATATGTATTAATTTTTGTGCTAACCTTTTCGGTTGTAAAATGACTATCGTGAATGCTGTGTTATTTGCTTAGTTGAAAGGCATTCTTTACATCAAATTGAAATAAGATCGCCTCTTGATTGAGGCTGAGTCAAAGATGTGACTAATAGTTGCTTTGTTGAAAGGCATTCTTTACATCAAATTGAAATAAAATCGCCTCTTGATTGAGGCTGAGTCAAGGATGTGACTAATAGTATTAAACAATTTGGAGTAAATGTTTTCGGTATTTCTTAAGGCACTAGTTGAAGTAACAATTCAATTATTAATCTAGACAGACTGTATTTCTTAAGGCACTAGTTGAAGTAACAATTCAATTATTAATCTAGCTTGTCTATCCTTTTGCAACGAGATTGTATCTTACTTTATCTTTTCAAGCATTTGTTTTCTTTGTATGCACTAACGTTTATTACCATCGCGAATGCCTGACCATGTCATTATACATATGATACCATATAATGTCATGTAATTGCCATCCCATAAATTACAATGTTCAAAACGGAATTACAATTTGAATTTTTCTCAGAAAGTGACATTCGAATCCCAAACCTGCTTAATTCACTTTGAAAACAGACCATCCAACACATACAGTAGTATATATTCTCTTTCAACGTTCAAATAAATTTCAAACAATTGGTCCGAAGCCGAAGCTGAGGTTCGGAGTTTGTTTCAGGCTTGGGGACTGTACAAAATTAAAACCCCACATGTTCTCGAGCCGGCAGCCGGCGGGAGATTAACTACAACTAGTGCCTAAAACCCCGCCAAGAACATCAAATCCACTAAACAAGGAAAATATAAAAATTAAAGAAATTGGGCCGATATATGAATAATTAATTTTATTTTTGTCAATTTTTTCATGCATTAATTTAGAAATATATCATGATAATCGTACGTAGCAAAATAATGTTTCACTTGCCGCTTCATAATATAAATGTAAAATTCATTTAAGTTTCTTAATTGTGCTTATTGACAATCGGATCGAAAAAGTGACTAAGGTACAACTTAATCTCACGATTTTTTATTATGCGGTTTATTTTTGTAATTTTACTAATTAGTTCTCAATCACAATGTCAGTGTCCGTTGAAAAAAGTTCGGACAAAGCACACTATACATTGATGTGACATACTTAGAGGGAGTGAATTAGTACTACACAATATTAAACAATATAAAATTATATTGTCTAGTACGAACCAATAATCCATAATCGATGTTATATAAATAGCTTGATTATAGACACAAACCTTTTTCTACTATTTTCACGTGCAAAACTTTTTCCTATGGACTAAACCTACGAGACTTGGGTGATGCTTATTCTTGAGCAGGGCCACAACTCATAAAAAGATTGAGAACATGTTTGTGGCCTACTGCACATAGAGCGAGATTTACCCAGTGCGCACTTATGGATAGCGGCTGCGGGTTCCTATGTCAAAAAAAAAAAAAAGATCAAGAACATACTTTTCACTTAATCACGATAAGCTGCCTGATTAAATTATTTTCTAAATTTTTATTGAAGGGGCATAATTGCTCTTCCATCACGCTTCTTTATCTGGTATCTTGAATTCGACGCGGATTAATATTATCATTAGGATTAAAGCATAATTAATTAAAAACCTGTTTTGAAAAAAAATTCTGTTTTATTTTATTTCTTTTTGAAGGAGTGGAGCCCACGTGCCGCTGTGGTCTGGGCCCAGGCCCAATATTTATTAATTATAAAGTCACCCAAGAATCTTGGGTTTTTTTTTTTTTTTTAGAATACATTAATTTCAGTTCCAAATGTCCCCCCCTTGAGAGTTTAATTAGATTTTATGGACTTGTTTATACACCTGATTGAAATCTACAATTTGAAAGCCAACACATTGAACAGGTAAAAGAAATATTAAAAAACACTGGTTGAGTTTAGTCATGACTCATTTCTAAGAATCATTACATCTTCGAGATGTGTCGCACACAGTATTAAACAAAATGTTCAACATAATTAACAAGATTTTAATTTCTTTGATTTTCGTGATCAATTATTGATTTCCTTATCATATGCGCTTCTAAATTATCGAGTTGACATCGTCTGTTCAAAAGAACACAGTCCTAAGTATTTGACGAGATGATACTAGATAAGAAGACTCATTCACCACGAAAAACGTCTGTCACCTTGTGCTGCAAAGATAAAGTTTGTTTGGTGTAGGATGATTTTTAAAACTTATTTGAATAGCGCTGACCGAAACATCTATTTAATAACCAAAAAATGTAATTTTCATTTGAAAATTTTAATTGGATCCAACAAATGTATATGAATAATCTATCATTTCTTTTAAAACTATGGTAAAAGAAACAGAGTTTTAAAAGAAATATATTCTCAAACTTATAGAAGACAACCAATTCCAAACAAACTTAGAATATTTTATTAATTAATTGAAGTAAAAGATTGTTTAAGTTGTTTAATTAAGAGCATATTTGGTTTAGTTGAAATGCTATAAGTAGTCAAAAACTTACTTATATCATATATAGTGTTGTTCAGTACTTCATATTAATTATATCATATATGTATAATTTACAAAGATAAAATAAATTATTCAAAACGACAGATAGGTTAAAGATATGTAGCACAGTAGAACAACATTGACACCTAAATTAGTACTTAGATATCGTTAATAATACATAACATTATTCTAGTTAATATTATCAATAGATATATTTATGCTCGTTAGACATACCAACATAAAATTTAGTTTTTAGTGCAGAATCCAAGCATTAGATTTGGAGTTAACCTTTGGGGACCATTTAATTTTCAAATGTTTGATCGTATAGAAAAAAGACTCAAAGAACCCTTTAACCACACCAAATGACATTGCCAAATTATTATGTCCAATTTCCTTTAAATTACAGTACACTGAATCCAGATTCTTGAGAAACATAATTGAAGATAAACCTTTATAATTAATCATAAAGCTTCCTCAAATGGGGATGTTATTCTTTTTGGAGCAAAGGTCCCATTTTGTGCAGGATAATGACTATCTTTATTCCAACTCTCCTCATGAACAGTGCTTTTTCTTTGCAAGTTTTGTAATAAATTATAGAATGGTCCCTTGATTTGCCTTAATATGATGTGAGTCATCAGTTGCCTAAGTTTTAGTCTTTGCTTATCAAATATGTTTATTGTAGATTTAATATTTTGAAAATAATAGGTTTTTAATTTCATGCACACATCATATTTATATATTTTTTTTCCCCCATAAAATGTCTAATACCTTCACAATTTTATAAAATTGGATATTTATACTCATAATCTTTGGCTACCCTTATTTCATATTGAATTACTTTAACTTAAAATTGAAGTTGTTAAAACCTAGACAAATTTATTCATTTAAGGCCCTGTTTGATAGGGCAAGTTTTTCTTGAAAGATGGAAAACTTTGTCATTTTCACCTTTTAGAATGTTTGATATGAAACATTTTCTAGTTAATTGGTTTTTCACATTTTATTGATTTGCCACATTTTCTTGCTTTTGCAGGTTTCTTTTTTCATTTTTTTTTTTGATAATGGAAACAAATTATATATCCAATTGTAACAAATTATATCTCTTTAATGGAAAACTTTCATAAAAAATAAAGTCAAACGAACACCAAAAGATTCAAAATTTCAATAATTTTTTGGTGAAAAATTATACTAATTAAACACAATTAATCGACAATTCTAAAAAAAAAAACAATTTTAGACAATTCAATTTCTTGAAAGTTATTTTCTTTCCACCTAAATTCCATTTCTTGCAATCAAATGGGTCCTTAGTTCTTTTGAGAAATAAAGAAAAGTAAGAAGTGAGGTGTGCGGGTCTAGAGGCCTAGGCCCACCACAGGTTTCTCATATTGGACTTCAACTGGTCCGAATGAAGGAAAGGCTAACGAAAAAAATTTATAACCACAATAATTTAAGAATATAATTTTAAAATTAACAAACTTTTAAAAAACTGTCAAAAATGAGATGATTGTGGCCCGATGTTATCTCAGTGTGACTTGTTCGGATAAAATATTGGGACTTATAAATTGTGTAATTATAATTTCGTATGATGTTTGATTGTGACATAAGCTAATTATGCCCTAAACATATACATTTACGTAAACAAATGATTTTTTTTTTTTCTTAAGGCTAAATTGCTCTTAGGTGAGCATGCACATTCCGCACACTCAGTCCCAACAAATCAATTAACTAGAACTATGATTATTTGTGTCATGTACTTAGCGTCTGTTTGTTACAAATATTGTGAGTAGAGCTTCTAGCAGTAAAATTTTCATAAAAGTCGTGAACTATTTGGTATTGAGTCCAATTTTTTTTTTTTTTAATTTAAGTTTATTTAATTAGGTTAAAAGTCAAAAAATTTATATTAAGCCCCTTTTAGGTTTAGATAAAAGTATCTTTTTAGTAAACTTTGATTAAAAAAAAATGATGAAATACGTGATTGATGAGTTGTAGATCTTATGAAATATGTAATTAAAATTAATTATTGATTTTAATTTAAATTCTAATCAATATTTTAGCTGAACCATTCACAAGTATGTCCCTTGCAAACTGCTGAAAGCCTGAAAGTGAAACCATGTATTTGTTGTAATTGGATTATGTTTATTGGTTGAAGATTGCAGTTGTTGTGTATTATTTGATATCTATTTATATATATTAATTAATTGAAATAAGGTTTTTACTGTTTGGTTTTCAAGCATGTTATGGTCGTTTGAAGTACCTAAGGTGGTGTCTTATATTTAGCCCCTCGTTTTGTAAAGATTAAAATTCAGATTTTAATTCAAGTCAAAGTTAATAATTAATTTTAATCACACAATTTTTTAACTACACATTTCATGATTTTTTTTTTATCAACATTTTCTAAAAATCTAAATTTAATCACTACGGAACAGGACTTTAGTATCGGGAAATGTAGAATATGTAGTTACATTTGTGATATTTATTTAAAAAACAATTGCATCTAATATCAATAATGTTACAACACCAGTCTAGATGACTAATATGATTGAGGTATATGTGTGTGTGTGAATGTGACTCTCGTAACTTCAATTTGTTCCTCCATCTACTTATAGAGGTATGATTTGAATGTTTTCTTCTAACACGTAGGATTATATAAACAGTTTGATCATATATTTGAATTCCGAGTTTCGTGTATGTTGCTCGACTTTCAAGGTTGCCATCATGGAGCAAAATGTTAATAATAAGTACTGGAATTCGTTGATGGGTGGAGCTTCGCCAAACATAGTTTTCATGAAATTTTGTTATAATAGAATCTTTAGTGGTCAAAATAAAAGTCCAATTTTACTTATCAAACTGTCCCTCACCGTTATCCTTTCTCTGCCACTCGTCCTCTCTTCTCCTCCACTTGCTACCCTCCCCCACTTATACCTCCGTCTCCCATGTTATTCAAGAGTCTTCTGAGCTTTCGAGGAACATGGGGGAAGGGTGTATGGGGGAAAGGGATGGAATGTAGAGAAGGAGGGGAGAAAAAGGAGTCTTAAGAGGAATGCGAACAGAGTGTCTTGAGGAATGTGGACTGATAAGAAAATTTGGGCAAACTTGAACTGGCTGAAAGAACTCCGCGTGATCCGATCTTCAATACCTGAAACAAAGGCCGATATGTGTCCTCGTTGCCCTTCCGATACTTAAGTCAAACAAGTACTCAAGAAAAACTTATGCTGAATGGTATGAAAACATACCTGAATAATGAGGCTGGGCTACATATTTATAGATGTTGGGGGTGGAGTCCAAAAAGGACTCAAGTACTTGTAGCTTTCCTAGTTTATTTAGGGTGTTTTGTGTTGAATTAGAAGTGGTCAATTTGAATTAGATTCGTAATTAGCTAGGAATTTGTGTTCGAATAGGATTAGAACTCCTAGAGAATGTACAATAGGGCAAAAGAAAGGGGGGGCACTTGTTAGTTCTTGATCTGAGCTGTTTATGAGTAGCCATTATTCCCGTAGCTGTCCCAATTAGTTCGCACCCTGAGGTCGAGACGACCCTGACCTACCCTAGGAAAACGACCAAATATAAGGAACACGTGATTGTAAAGGTTGCTAGGGAGTTCGGGGTTATACCCTTGTATGACATAAGGACCCCTGAGACTAGCAAGTCTATAGTTGATGCTCGAGAGGGAGAGATCACAATTTTTAGGGATGCCTTCAATGGCGGGCTTCGATGGCCTCTCCACCCCCTTTTTCCTTAACTTTCTAACTTCTTGCTTAATGTGTCTGGGCCAACTAGTTCCCAATAGCTGGAGGTTCTTGGTCCATTTTTTCATATCGTGTAAGTACCTCGAGGTCGAGCCCAGAATCGACCTTTTGAGGGAAATCTTTGACTTAAAGGCCGCACCTAGGTATAACTGTCTTGTGTACTTATCCTCTAAGGGGGGTTTATGACTCCAGATACCCCGAGCTCACTCTAGGGATGGAAATGACGATTCTTTTTCATAAAGCATCAAGACCCAACCACCCGTTTAGTCCGAAGTGGGAGATTCCAGATAGGGATAGGTTTAACACGAGTCAAGAATACCTCGAGGTGTTAGAGAGGGATAGGTTATGGTTAGTAAACTACAATAACCTTGCAGCAAAGATTGACTACCTCCTCGAGGATGACACCCTCGACCTTGCAAATGTAAGAGGGCTCGAGGTATGATTATTTCATCCTTTGTGCTCCCGATCTAGTGCTAGTGCTAGTGCCTTATGTTATTTTGCAGATTTAGAGATGTCTTTCAATCCATCGGCACTCCTATCCAATGTTCAGCAGAAGGCTAAGGGCCCGAGGCCCAAAGCGCCCGTCCCATCGAAGGGTAAGAAAAGAGTTCGGGAGCCAGTATCGACCAAAGTTCACAGTCGAGCCGAGTAGTTATCTAAGAGCCCTACTACCTTTCCTCAGTCTTCTCCTTACCCATCAACTCGCGCATTGACTCCTCTAGGCCTTTTCTAGAGATCGTTGACCTGGAGGGAGATGCACCGCTTCCTCCATCTCTATTGGAAGATCATGCTCGCTGCCCACTAATCTCAACCCTGGTGTCCAAGTTCTAAGATGATTTTGATCCTGGGGAATGGGTTCGAGCACTTGAGCTCTCCACTTTAAAGGTACGAACTTGACCTCGAGCTATTGACTTGTATTTTACTTTGGATATCGTTCTTATGTACTAGCATAACCTTTTTAGGCTTTGAGCATGGCTCGGGGTCTAGCCTTGAGGAGTCTGGTTCCTCGAGCAGGATGGTAGACCTCGGGGCGAAGAATGAGCAAAAAGAAAAGCTTATTAGAGAGCTTGAGGTTGACCGTGACCTGGCTCGAATTGAAACCAGAAAAGCACGAGACCAGATCAGTGAGACCAAGGACGAGGCCGAGGAGGCTAAGCTCGAGCTCATACATGTCAAAAAGGAGTTCGAGAACTAGTTGGCCAAAGCTCAGGCTCAAGTAGTTGAGGAATTTAAGAACTCTGATGAACAGAAGACATTGTTCGGGCAGTATAGCTCGAGCTCTTATTATTATGGCTTGAGGCTGGCTCGTTCTTTTCTGAGGACCAAACTACCTGAGGATCTAAAGCCTTTGGTCGAAGAACTCAATTCAGTCAACGAACTGGCGAACGAGCTCGAGCTATCAGCATCTGAGGTCGAGGAGGATGAGGAGGATAGGGAGGAGGTCGAAACCCCTGACCTTGAGAACACTACTGATGCAACTGACCTAGATTATGCTGGCTTTTTGCTCGATCTGTTTCAGTTTTGTTTTTTATTTTTAAGAATTTGTAAAGTACATTGCCCGATGTGGGTTTTGTAATTTTTCGATTAATAGTAGTTCGATGTTTTGTGCTTTGTTAACTATTGACGATCTTATAAATTTGATTCAAACAACTTAAGCTTGAGGGACGTCCAAATAAGATCAAGTTCCTGATAATACTTAAATTGAGCATTTCATATAACTGATTTTTTAGCTAAATAAGTTCGAGTCTTTTTTAATAGCTCAAGCATTGTGCTTAACCAATTTTTGGATAAGCCAGCTCGAGTTTATGGTTGTATTTTGATCGATCCTTCCACAAGAGCTCAAAATTTCAATACGAAACAGCTCGATCGTGTCACTTGGTCTACTTTTGGCCAAGTAGCTCGGTATTATCGAGAGTGTTACTTGGGCCTTGTTTGGGCTAAGTAGCTCGATTTTGATTTGAGATCGAGCGTGTTACTTGGGCTATGTAAAAGCCAAGTAGCTCGATTTATGTTTGGTAATCACTTTGAGTCGTGTAACTTGGCCTGTTAGCCAAGTAGCTCGAGTGAAGTACAGCAGTAGGCTTGATCTCGACCATGAGATGTTGATTCCACGAATAATTTTTGTTTGTCAGAGGTTGGGGTCGAGACCAGTCTTATGCAAATTTTGATGTTCTTGGGACAACTTGTTGCCGCAATGTACTTGAGTGTATTGAAGTAACAAACATTACACGGCGTATGGGTCATTAAAAAAACAAAACATTGGGGCACGCAGGCTTGAAAAACATAAGAAAAAACTAACTACAAAAATAAAAACTTGAATAACCTAATCCTCCGGCTGTGAGACCAACTACTTGTAGTAAATTTTCAAATCCCCAGCATTCCATGGTCTTGGGAGTGGTTTTCCCAAGATATCCTTTAAATTGTATGCTCATTCTCTTACTTTTCATATGACCTCGTAAGGTCCTTCCCATACGGCTCCTAACTTTCTCAGGGAGTGTCCAGTAGCTGCTACCCTCCTAAGTACTAGACCGCCAACTCTAAACCTCTTTGTCTTGCGGCCTTTAGAGATGCTTGCTCCCTCACTTCCTCACGCATGTCAAGATGCTCAGTTGTTTGTCCTTCGACTTAGGGTTCAATCATCCTTTGTGTAGGAAGGCCAACCTCAATCGGTATTGCAGCTTCCACACCAAAAGCTAACATGAAAGGGGTTTCACCGGTTATTGTTTTGTGAGAAGTCCTATATGTCCAAAGTATGGCGGGTAGTTCTTCTGGCCAAGCCTAGTCTGGAGATCTTGCAATATGACCCAGTTGGTCACCTCGGCGATGCCGTTACTTTACGGATGCGAGACTGATGTTAGGCGGTGGTTGATCCCGAGGTTGGTGCAAAAACTTCTGAACTTTGCATTATCAAATTGTCTCACATTATCTGTTATCAATACCTTAGGTATCCCGAACATGTAAATAATGGGTTTCCATACGAATGATCTGATTTTTAGCTCTGAGATGGTTGCCAAAGGCTCAGCTTCTACCCACTTGTTAAAGTCCTCCACAGCTACGATAACGAATTTTAGTTGATCCCTAGCCAATGGGAAGGGTTTGAGGATGTCAACTCCCCATTGCTCAAAAGGTGCAGCACATGGGATGGATGTTAGTTCCTTGACGTGAGTAGGAGTGGGCAAAACCCAAACCAACCCGACCAAACCCAAACAAATCGGTTTGGGTTGGGTTTTTGCAATTTTTTGGACGGGTTACGGGTTTTGGGATGGGTGTTTGGGTCGGGTCGGTTGGTGGGCTGGTACCGTAAACCCGAAATAAACCGACCGACCCGACCTGATACAGTAAAAAAAAAGACGTTAAAATGAAAAACAAAACTTAATTCACCAGACTCTTCACTCTATTCACTCCAGTAGCGGCGTTGTCTCTCTGCTCTCGCTCCTAAGTCCTAGATTCCTAATTCCTCTCCAAACTTGTTCTCTCCCCCTCCCAAGTCCCAACCCGAATGAGATTCGACCCTGAGTTCTGCCATCTTTGTTAGATCGGAATGGAACTACTTCATTTATAGCAATTGCTGACTTTTTCTGAGGTATTCTTGCTGTGCAGATTTTTAAGAAAAAAAAATTAATTCTTTGGGTTATAATTGTTTCAAGGATTGAAGAGAATGACTACTAGTAACCGTATCGGAGCTTTCTATGTGAAACCCTGTTGTAGAATCTTGATTAATTGTAAGAAGTCACCAATTTTTGGATGCCCTTTTAGGAAATGTGATTACTTAGCTAAATACGATCATTCAAGATTACGGTCAAAATTCAATGGTTTAACTAGGGTTCATAGTTGTAGTGATAGGATTTCAGGGTTTAAAAATGTAATTGACTCGAATCAGAGGGTTTTTTGTAGATCCGATTCAAATTGGAGGAAATCTAGAATTTCTTCGAGCAAATGGGTTCGTAGG
>CAIGRS010242679.1:0-12732 GCA_903798395.1 Fraxinus floribunda
TTTAATTAAATTTTTATTAATTATAATTATTAAAACTCAATTATTACCTGATTTGTGAAATAAAAATAAATCCACTGTTTTTTGAAAATGAATCTTTAAAAATAGGTTCACGTAATTTTCTCATTAAAATTTGCAGAATATATGTTTTCATATCAAAGAAAATTAAAATTAAATTCGTACAAACCAGCCCATCAACATAATGTGTCATCAAAATTTCAGAATTTCAGTAACAAGAACAAGATAGCATCCACTGTTCATCAAAAATCTCAACACAGAAAGATGACAAATATGACATAAATAAAAGTAGCCAACTATTACACTGATTTGGTCGATTTTCTGACTTATGCACGAACTCCTCGGTTGAGGTTAACCATCCGGGTCGACGTATCCACCTGATTTCCCCTGACAGAAGAACCAGACTGGAACATTCGGCCAGGTCCCTCTTGATATCTTGAGTTCTGGTAGCCACCAGATCGTGATTGACCAGTCCGATCCCTTGAAAAGTTTCCGCCTGATGCTTGACCAGAAGCTGATGATCGGCCACCACCATATCCTGTTCTTCCACCGCTGCTGCCTAGGCGGCCCTGTGAGAAGGAAAAATCTTGCCACCTACCACCGGTGCCTGAAGCAGCTGCCGCAGCATAGTCCTGCCCATCCTTGCGCCTGAGAGGAAGACCATCCAATCCTCCACCGCCAATCCGTGACTCGATTGCTCTCTCATTAGTTTCTGCAAGAATTGTGAGCTTTTCTGTCAACTGGAATGCTAAAGCCTGCAATCTACTGTGCTCAACTGCATGGAAGACGATGCAACTGGTTGGTTGGTCCCAACTTGCATGGAGCTCCTCGTTAATAATCATCTTGCTCACGATGCTACGAGTTTGAGAATCGGAAATGTCAAACAACCTGGCAAGGTGATCTAAGCTCAGGGAATCGTAAGAGGATGAATATGTAAAAAGGTAGGTCCTTAGAGCCTCTTCCTTAATTTTAGCCTCGAGCATCTCGAGAACGTTATCTTTATTCCGAAGCAGCCTCCAGACATCAAGGGATTTTATAACTTCAAAAGCCTTGCCGAAATCTCCCTGCCTGAGGGCCCTTGTGGCTGCCATTACATGGTCCCTGACAGTTTCAGGAGGGCCAGTGAAAGTTTGCCTCTCACTTACTTCGAGCAACCTTCGGAAAGTCTTGCTTATGACCTTACGTTTGGCATCATGGCTATTGGCTGCCATGTTGGGGACCTCCAGCAACATGGCACATATCAGATGGACCGCCTCAAGAAGTTCAAGATTTATATGCATGTGGTACGGCATTTGTCGCCTCCTCTCCAGCCGTTCCTGAAAATTTTCAATCATTTACAACCATAAGTGCTCCTGATAACACATTAAAAACCTACAGACATCTCCCCATCAAAAAAAAAAAAAAAAAAACTACAGACATCTGGAAGCCAAATACACGTCCATAAGGATGCTAATATTGATAACTAATATAACGTCAACCAACTACAGTCCTCCTCAAGATATGTAAAAGTTTCTCTGGAAAATGAAAAAGAATCACAAAGCATATGTAAAATAACATTGTAAAATTATAGACAAAAGGGATCTCATTGGCAAACGTGTTGACAATTCTAAATCACTGACCTTGGATATACAACTCAGTAAGAAAAACTGAAGTGTATGATAAATAAAAAGTAATACCTGTTCTGGTGACTTCTCATGATATCTGCTTTGGGAGACGCCTTGGGCGAGCAATTCCTTCACCCTGCCAGCAGAATACAGTTCTGCGAGGCAACTATGGCCCTCAGAAGTAAGTCCCATCCTAAATGCACAGAGACCAAGCTGTGCCATAGCCCTGTTGAAAAGTATTTGGGTAGAAATATCCATGTGCTGAATACTATCCTGTAGGTGACTCATGAGCAACAAGTCGCGAGATATCGCAAATTCATCAAAAATGGCATGATGATATATATCGCAAAGCATTGCACGAGCCTTAGTCCTCTCATCACCGTAATTGTATATCAGTGAAACAAGGATATCCATTAAGGCCCTGCTATTCTCTGGAAAGGTAGGTTTCCGGGGAACCAACTCAGGAGTCACAACAAAGGCAGGTGGGCCCCTACTTTCCTCAACAGCTTTGGTTTCCTCTNTCCATTAAGGCCCTGCTATTCTCTGGAAAGGTAGGTTTCCGGGGAACCAACTCAGGAGTCACAACAAAGGCAGGTGGGCCCCTACTTTCCTCAACAGCTTTGGTTTCCTCTCCAGATTCTGTTTCTCCATCTGATTGCTCAGCCAATTTCCTCATAGCATCATACACCTCCTGTGGTTTATAATATACGAGCTCAACCCGCTTAAGAGCTACCTTTGAAGCACCCTTATAATTCCCGACCCCTTCCAGATATTCCTGGACATTCTGAGCAAGAACTAGGAACGTGGGTTCATCCCTAAGCCTCTCAACATATTCACGCGTGTGTGGATCAATAACCTGAAGGCTCTTAAAAAATTCCACATCTATCTTTTCAAGGAATGCTACCAAATTTCCCCAAATCCGAATAGTTCCATCGAAGTCAGAACCCTTTTGGGTCTCATTCTCATCAGGCTCCACCATATCATCAACCACAATATTTGGGTACTTAGTTAAAATATCAAGTATGGCAAGCATATTCTGCACACACTGTTTCCAAACATTGATCGGCATATGCCCACTCAAACTTGTATTAACATCGAACTGTGCAGAAACAACACTGAAGAGAATTTCAAGCTTCTGAGCAGGGGTTTTAGCAACCCTCGTTAAGAAAGTGAGCTGCTCAACCAACTCAATTCTTCCTGTCCCCTTCCTACCCCTAGCAGCTACAATTTCCTTGAACTTCTTGTTGACAGTTTCCCAAGTAATTTGGCTAGGATCCTTGAACTGCTTATCCATCAGCTTATCTTTCTTACTCAACATCTTCTCCCAACCAGACCCAGTCTCAGCTGCCTCCATTTCCATTTCTTCTTCATCCTCGCTCTCAGATTCCCGGTTCAAAAGGTCCTCATCGTCAAGGTCTGAACCTACCTCATCATCATCTTCATCCTCTTCTTGCTCATCCTCTTCTTTTTCCTCAAAAAGGTCTGGATTCTCCCTGTACTTGTTAATCAAATCCTCATACTGCTTATTGTTCTTCTTAAGCTTCTGCTTCATTGAATTCAAGGCCTTTGCATTACTACTGCTCATCTTCTTCTTTGCCTCCTTATTGGCCAATGCCTGATTTAAGAAATCTTCTAACATCACAAGAGACTTGATATAAAGGTTAGGAACTCTATCAGACTCTGTGACCCTCATGACCTTCTCCAGCTGTTTATTGATCTTGTCAAAACTCTCTTGCAGGCTCACCCAGTCATTGATCTTCATAGCATTTTTCATCTGATCAACAGTGGCAACCAGCTCCTCGAATCGCTTGTCCTTAGCCGATCGCACAACACGTTTCTGCCCATCCGAGTCATCACTATCACTAGCTTCAGTCTGGAGATACTTGCTGCCACCACCTGCAACCGCAGTTGTCTCCACTGGTCCTTCTTCCTGCTCATCATAATCGCTACTCTCCTCCTCGGTGTCACTATCACCCTAAAATCCCAGAAAAAACACTTTAAAGAATGCACCTTCAACAAGTAAATGCATACACACAGAGACCCATACATGTCTACACTAACCACACCAAGCTATCTCCAAGATGTAAAATTTAGTTTTATTTCATTTTCAAATGCCTTCTTTACTTAAAGAAGAAATTGGCAAATAATTAGAATTGAAGAAAATTATTTTTCTATTGATAAAAATTAAGACAAACACATATACACACGGATCCAGAATCAAAACTCAGACCTGGAAAACTATGAACTGGATAAATTTTAAGTCTCATAAAAAAATTAAATATTTTAAAACTAAACAATCTTAAATAAGCAAAAATAACAATAATATAAACAGAAATCAAAACAAACCTGAGTCCAAAATCTCGACGCCATTTCTCCACTAAAGTAATATTCAAATCTCAAGTTTCAGCAATTACCAAGCTGCACCAAAATGTCACCAAAACAATATAATCACATACGTCGCATTCGAAAAAAACTCCAAAAACCAAAACCAAATCTTAGCAACAGTTCTACTTAAAACATCAAATTCAGATCCGTAACCAAATCATTCACCAAAAACTATAAAGCAAGATTTCACCTAAATACATATAGCTAGAGAAATCGAACCTCAATTGAGTCCCGGAGCTTGCAGAGAATATATGAACGAATGACGCAGAAACCCTAGTTGCAATTTATAGTGATACGCGGATGAAAAATTGACGGTTAGGATTGAATATCTGCGTAATACGGGTTTGAGTCCAATTGTATATCGGCCCATACAAGATTTTGGTTTTTATTTCGTCCATTAAATTGTTCGATTTTTTGAAATATATTAATATAGATATTTTAATTGTCACACTTATATTCTTAATTTTTTTTTTCTATTGTATCATTATTTTTAAATTGTTATTAATTGGCAGTCTCTATCCCGTCCAATAAACCTGTTAGGAGATTGTAAAAAGACTTAATTGTCCCACATATTTTTAAATAAGAAAAAAAAATAAAAAAATAATTGACAGAAATTGTTATGTGTTAATTAATGAAAGGTTAATATACAAATAAGAATAAAAATTTGAGTACATAAATCTAATAATAAACAAAGATTGAAAATCTTTAATGCAACCAAAAACGTGGCCCAAGAAGCCCCCCGGGGCACATCCAAGTTGACAAATGAAGGGTATTGCTGGGCTTGCAACCTCAGCATAGGGAGTTCGATTCCTAATTGGAGCAGTTTGGTGATTTAATAACCATGGAGGAAGGCTCCCTTGGGGTCAGGAGTATAAAGGGTGCTCGAACCCTGATTAATTTGGGCATAACTTGGTCTAGGAAATTAGTCGGCTAAGTTGGGATACCTGAACACCAAAAAAAAAAACGTGGCCCAAGAAACAAAAATCGTGGTGTGAATATAATTATTAAAGTTGATTAAGAGCAATATTCAAATAAAATCTATTATAATTTTAATTACTCATCTCTAAAAATACTCAGATGTTTGGTGAGAATTAAAATTAAATTTTTAATAGATTGTGATAGAATGTTTTGAAATATATAGTAAAAAAGTTGTGGTACCCATGAAAGATGTGGTTAATATTAATTGTTTGATTTTAACTTAGATTAAAATACCAAACACGGCCTCAATTTGGTCGACATAGTCACTTCAAGCATTAAAGTGCTCATAGTTACCACTCCTAGCGATCAAGCATTCTATCATAAACTTTTAAGCAAAGTTGAACAAAACTTTTGAATCGATGTGTACGTGTCGACATGAACAAAATTTGACATCACAAAGATAATTAAAAAAATCAATTCTAGAGTAGCAAATAATGGTTAATTATTTCAAAATTTGGAATTTAAGTATCACCCAAAACCAAACAAATTAATATATTAAAGTTACCAATGAACTACAGCAGTAAAAGCCAACAAGAGGAGAAAAACTGTGACAATCTTTCTTCACCACAAAAGTTACATGTAACTGCGTATATTCATTAATAATAATACAATCAGATATATAACTATCACCATGGATCCAAATAAACAACAGCAACTGGAGATGGAAATGCTCAGAATTCATTCGAAAAAATGAATTGTCAAAAAATTTGACGACCCCTACATGTTCTTCAGTGTCCTCTAAATGCTCAAGGGGTCAAGAACCCTGATCCAAAACAGGGTTCATCACTTTCCTGCCTGAAGATTTTCACTAAAAAAAACGTACCTCGAAGAAAAATCTTAATTTCTAGTACTCGAGCTAAATTAGATTTGCTCTCTTCAAAAACCGGATAATTCTGCAGTAATATGGCCATATGGATTCCACATAGTCCAGGTACTTTTCCATCAACCAGCCTCTCAAATCTTTCAATTTTCTTCTGGTTACCTCTTTGTAATCCATGTTTTTGATATCCACCAGAGGTCTCCATGTATATGCTAATATGTCTTCTTTAAGCTTCCCACGAATAACATAATTATAAGCGACCAGGTAGTATTTAGGAAGGTTCTTGATTACCTTGACAGTCTGCTTGAAGCTGAATACATAGAGGCCAAATATGCCCTGAATAATCTTAACATAGAGAGCAACGATTAGTGGTCCAAGAACCCATAAAGGAGTCAATTCTTTTGAAACCTCTGCTCCATATGCCAGGCTAATCGCTAGGTACAGAGGGACGCTGCAAATATGAGAGAGAGAGAATCATCAGCAATTCTTATTTGGTAGTGGGCGTGTATACGGGCCCACTTGACAAGAATTTTGGACAGCTAAAAGCTACTTCTAAAGCTAAGAAACTACTTTTAGATCTATTTGGATAATTTTTTAGAGTGCAGTTCCAAAATTTATTTACCCATTTTCAATACTTTCTGGATGTTGTGCAAATTCCAATAATTTAAAATTTATGGGCTGAGCCCTACACACTTGAGAAGGATTTGTACAGCTACTTCCCCGCAGCAGGCGCCCCCCGAGATATTTTTTCAATAAGCTCTTCTAAAAAAAATGGAAGCCCAGCCTAACAGGCCCTACACGTCATCATATTCGAGCATGTTTGGGCTATCAACAAGGTACATGTTTTAGAAATAAGGATGAGATTAAAAATTGCTATAATCAAATTTTGGAAGAGGAAGCCACTGAAGATAGATATGTTCACCATAATGCATGATAACATGGTTTAGAAAAAAAAAAATATTTTCAATGATATGAAAAACAATTTCCATTAGTTCAATTATATTCATATGGATCTTCGAACAAATGATAAAGTTAAATTACATAGTGAAGGGCAAAAGAATATAAATTTACGAAATCCACAAAAAAATAGCCCTCAAAATCCAGATTAATAAACAATAAGAAAAAAAAATCAACCTGTAATATAGACATGAAATTTCTTAATCTAAACTCTGTAAACATTTGCAAACAAGTAGGATTGGTTGGAATAAAAGAACCAAAGATGAAATGAAGCTCTACCAAAACTAAATCTTTCATGCTTCTAGAAAACATCCTGACCTTTGATTCTGCAAAGCAAGAAAAGCAAGTATGGACAAGCAACTAGCACACCTCCAGGCCACGAGCATGTACACACACAGGGAGAGAGAAAGAGAGACAATAACGAAAATTATACTTACAATATCAATAAAGGTAACTTTATTGTAACATCAAGACCCAGAAAATAGCACCAAATCGCGTTTAAAGTTTCACTTTTTCCTTGCTTTTGTACTGTATTCTGCGTTTCTGATGTTTCTGCCAAAGAAGGTTCTTCAAGAATTTCGTCCACTGGTTGGTTTTGTGCCGGTGTCCGCAACAACATTAACCAGTTCTTAAACAATGTTTGAATAGCCAGCAACTTGGCTGTTTTCTCGTCTACTGTTGATGTGTAAGGAACAGGAACAATATTTTGAACCTTTGATGATTCTGCTGAGGATTCTTCACTCTCCTGTTGTACATAAGAAACTTTAACAGGATTCTTTGGGGACTTTTTCCCACTAGCTCTACTGCCAGATTCCTTGTGTCGATTGCTATCTCTGAAAGCTGACACTTTACATAATTTTGCCTTTGGGCCAAGGACAAGAGGAGTTCCTGTGCTGAAAACAATTTATTTGATCACTTTCAGTCATGAAATAGCATCTGTAGAAAATCTGACACTGAACAGACTTTAAGCAAGTCATGTGAATTCACTCCTCAAGTTTTGGCCCATACAGATAGTATGAGAAAAAAGGCGTCCATATTTATTCAAAAAAGGCAGATATAAGAAAATTGACCGAAAATGATTGATAGAATTTAACTCTCTATCGCACAATTATCTTTTGATAAATAACCCTTATTATTTAAAGTTGGGAATACTTAGAATTTTTCGAAAAATATAATGCTGCAGGATTAACATCTATTCTCTAGACAAAGCATTACAACTACCATATTTTTTTCCTGCCTGTCTCTGCCTTCCACTTAATAACAAGAAGCGGTAACAAGAGAATTTGCTAGAAGGATATTTGATAGGCTAAATGAGGTAACTGGAAAATCATTTCTACCCCATTATTCACTTTTAACAGCATTCCAAAAAGAAATATTTATGTTCTTCTCCGCCATAAATATCTGAAATACAAACTTCACTATCAAAGAAGTATCAGGTTGTGATATCGCTTTGGTTCTTAATCCAATCCTTCAAAGGAATCAATCAGTAGAAAAAAGATTATACAACACTGTCAGCATATCCATTCAATCATCCTTGCAACCAATTTAAGGTCATGACAACGAAATAGAGTAAAGCAAAAAATTAAAAGAAACAACACTCAATTTTTTGCACAAATAACTTTGATTAGTAACATTCAACAGAAATCCTCCTTAAATATCCTGAAATGAGATATCCTCATTTTATTTAACTTATTTAGACTCTTTAGAGATGGAGTTTTACATATAAAATGGGTGTGTAATCATGTAGTTATGCATAGACATATCATATATATATGCACTAATACAAATTAGACACAAAAGTTTAACTCACCTAAAACAAGATTTGCATTTCAGAGAAAGAAATCTACATTTTTGCGCAACTTCAAGGCGCGCCGGTACAAAATGTTTCAGCTTGCTTCCACTTCTCCATGATGAAGGCCTTGACAGGAAAGAGCTACAAGAACCCTGAAAAAACCAAGACATTACATATTCCATTCTGCAAAACAGAACCCTTTGGAGCTATTATTAGTAAAAAAAGGAGGGTAGAAATAAAACTGATGAAACTGAGAATAGAAAATGATGTAGTGATACAAATTAGTATCAGACAGGCTCTGGTATCACCATGTCAACATGAATATCAAGACATTCAAATGTTTTAGACAACAAGATTACACCCAAGGCATCACTTGCAGGATTTTCCACAAATTTGCGTGCATTTCTTGCAAATTTAATCTCTTGAAAGCTCGAACACTTACCTTTTTCATCAATGGAATAATTATCTATTCATATTAATTCATGTGCATGGATTCTCTTAAAAGCTCATAATACAATGGAGCTGGAAATCAGATAGTTGATGGTTTTTCTTAAAATACTTGAGGAGTAACTTGACAACATAACCACTTTGTCAAGAGAAAAATGCCTCTACTGACTGAGTAAAATTAAGGATATATACATTTTTTTCCTCCTTCCAGCTCTTTCACTCTCCCAAGATCCAAGACTTTGTGAAGCCATCTACTTCATTACTTTCACATCTAGCCTTTCCAGACTCTATCTTCACCACCAACTCACAGCACCCGAAACCTCATTAACACCAACCATTTAGAACAGAAGCATCAAAAAATTGCAAATCAACCAGTAACCTATCCTCTAACACCATCTAACCACCCCACCCCACTCCCCTCTACCAAACATAAGAACATCATGCTATCGCTACTCTCATCATCACTGCAGTACAAACTTCTCTTTATAAGCGTATAAACAAAACCAAAGAACATAATATTTTTATGCACCCTGACACCCACTATTCATTAGCTGTTATAGATAACCATATTAATATCTTGAAGTAACTTCATAATTTTATTTGAAACATATAAAAATATTAAGAGTGATGCTAAAAGTACATAATTGTCTACATAATGGTCTACAATATAGAGTTTGAGTGATGCTACAAGTACATAATTGTCTACATAATGGTCTACATAATTACAAGTGGCATTGATCAAAACCTTTAATTCAAAATCTGACATTTCACATCAACGACCGGATTGTTGCCACCTCATATTATGTCATTCATTATGTCATTATTATGTACACTTAGCATTTTCCAAATATTAAATATGGAAATGCACGAACTTTTTGCAGTAAGCTTCCTTCAAAATAAAAAATACCTGCAACTGATGGGTAGCCAATGCCATCATCTACGCCTGCTCATTTAGCCAACTACCTCTGTATTTCCACCATACATCTGTATTCCTTACAAGTAAATTAAAAAGAAACGAAATCAAACTCCGTCTCCAGTGCCGACATAAAACATAGAAATTTTTAAATAAAATCCAAAATTCAAAATTACTAAAGCAAGCATGAATGTCATGAGAAAAAATATTAATAAAAATAACCAAGCTTTATCAATTGTTAAGTGATTTCTCCAAATGCGCTCAATTCAAATACGAAAACAGAATTCTAGAAATTAACGATATTACTCACAAGATTTCATTTTATTACACAAAACATATTAATTAAAAAACGAGGTTAACTCCCAATAAACCCAAATCACAGAAATTAATAAAAATGCACATAAATACCCACATACATGAATGAATATATCCAGGAAGAATGAAGGGAAGCACACGAGAAATTCAGAGGTGAATTCGCTTTATTTTAACGTAGCAATTTGTGTATGTGCGTCCGCAAGAGTTGTTTGTAAGGCGAACTTTATCCCAATCTTGATTTCTTTCAGATAGAATTTTCAGAAAGAGGAAATTTGAATAGTGTGGGAGAGGACAAAATGGTGAAATCAGGATTTTCCTTTTCAAATAGACCTTTTTTTTTTTTTTGCCCTTTTAAGGGTAATTATATTAGCATTTCAGCTCTTATATTTTGCAACACATTTTACTTGCATTTAAGATTTTTAATATTTGCTCATTATAACACTTAGGGCGTGTTCGGTACAAATTAAAATCGGATTAAAATTGAAAAATTAACTATTATTGTTGACTTTTGAAATTTAAATACAACCGAACACGTCCTTATATTCTTAACGATTTTCATGTCATTCTTATCATCAAACTTTTCATTAATTAACACATTTTGTGTTTGATAATAGTTCTATGTTCAAAATTCCGTTGAAATAATGTAAAATAACTTATTTTTTCATCATATTTTTAAATAATAAATAAACAAAAATTAAGAAAAATATTTTTCCTTCATTTCAAATCATGAAAATAAAATATTTTGATATAAATCATTAATGACGAAACGTATTAATTAATAAAAGGTTGAAAATAAGAAGTCAACGAAAAAAGTTAAGAAAATAATTTCTATAACGAAAAAAGATTGAGGAGCTTAACTGTAATTAAAAATGTGATGTATCAAATAAAAATTGTAGTAGTGATATAACCATCCTTTTTTTCCATTAAGATTATATTCAATAATAGTATGCGTTTTTTTAGGTAATTACTAGTGTGTCACCCGTGTGATGCACGGATATTGTACTAAAAAAATAAATTTATAATTGTTGAGATTAAATATTTCATTTGACTTAAAAAAGATTATTGAAGTTGTTAAAAAAGTATATGAAATAAGTATCATATATGCGTTACAATTGTCATAAAAAAATTAAGGAACATGCTACAAGTACTTAAAGTTTTACTACATGGTTTACTACGAGGCCAAGTGGCGGCTCCCTATTGGAGGGGCGGCTGGGCCAGCCGCCCCTCCAATAGGGAGCCGCCACTTGGCTATTTTTGTCAAAAAGTACATATAGTTTAATCCAAAAATTAAACTGATGTTCCAACTACTACAAATTTTGGAAAACTTCCTTGAAAACAACATTTGTCGTTGAGTTGTCTTGTCCATCATCCCTATCGCAACAAAATCTTCATTCCTTTGCGATTTGTAACTTTAGACACAGCAACGTATAACTGACCATGGTTAAAAATTGATTTTTTTCAAATACGGACCAACATGAGATAGCGATTGACCTTGAAATTCGTTTTCTTTCCACCCAATTTTCCATGGTGCAATCAAACGGACCCTAAATGAATTATTTGCAAATGAACTATTATTTGAAGTCTCATTGAATTTCAACGTATCAAAATGTCAGTATTTATTCTTTGTCATATGTGCTCACTTTCATCTATTTGCATAGCAACACCAGTATAATGATACAAAAGTTTCATACAAGGCACTTAAGCTTTTGTTTGAAACACTTAGCCCATATTTGAGCCACATTATTTTTACAAGAATGCATTTTTTTGTTTGATATGATGGGGAATATGTGGTTGAAAAATAAAGAAAAGTTATTAATATGATGAAAAATATTATTTCATTGAAAAATATACAGTTGAAAATGAGTAAAAAAATGAGAATGAAAAAAATAATGTGACTTGAACATGGGCTTAAATTCACCCAATGTATTTTTTGCAAAAGTATAATGGGGCCCACATCTACATCATGATTTGTTCATGTCTGCAAGAAGCAATTGTTTAATAATTTTATGATATATATTTTTCCAATTTTGCCCTTAAATAAATGCGTACTTACCAACTAAAAATTGGAAGAAAGATTAAAAGGCAAACAATCATGTTACATGAACAGACTTAAGGGCACATTAAAAAACAGACTCAAATTTTCCATGACAAATTCAATTCTTTCAATTGCTTTTCGGAGGCACACAATTTTTAATGCATATTTTACTTTAGAAACTTTGTTTCACAAAAAAAAAAAAAAAAAATTGTGGCATCAAACAGGGCTAAATAAAAGTTAGAATCTTGTCTTCAACTCTACAATTTTGAAAGTAAATTTATTGGATGAGAAAGATGTAAAATAACAAATCATATGGACGAAAGAAACTGAGATGGATGACAGATGAGTAATTTTGTATAAAAGTGAGTAAGCAACTAGAAACATTTTCATTCTTTAGTGAGCAATTAACTCTCTATCACATAAAATTTTCATTCGTCAAGTAATTTTTTTTGTCCAAGTGGACGGGGGAAT
>CAIGRS010242683.1:0-14612 GCA_903798395.1 Fraxinus floribunda
GTTGTGAGAGAAGTTTTAGTTTGTTACTCTATCTTTTGGATTATATAAAAGTCTTCTTTTTAATATAAAAGTTATAATTATTTAAATTTTACTACATTTGTGAAAAAATAATTATGTTGAAGGGCCTCATAATAATTAGTCGTCTAGGACCTCTAAATTCCCATGGTCGGCCTCAGTGGGTGGTTGTGGTTTTGTTTTTCTAATTAATAATAGTGGAAATGTGTTTTGTCCAAAATGTATTTGTGTGATTTGATCAAAATTATTAAGATCTTTATTTCTCATGTCAACTAACGGTTTTTGGGGCCAAACTTACAAAAAACAGTCACTTCATTTGTGAATTTTTTTAAAGGTTTGGTACTTTAACTGGCACAAATGAAAAGTTTAAGTCAAGTTTGCTCCTAAATGAAAGATTTGGTACATTGATTGCAATTCTCTCTAGATTTTATTTGCTAGTTGTTACACCTTTTTTTTTAATGTAGTTAAAATTCTTAATCTTTACTCCTTGTAGCAATTATTTTCTTAATTTTTTCGTCGAATTTTTATCTTCAACATTCCATTAATTAGTACATTTCTTTTTTTATGATTAACTATTTCAACATTTTTATTTTCATGCTTTAAAATGGTATTTAGTATTTTTTTATTTATATATTTTATAAATGTGATAGAAAATTAAGTCATTATACGCTATTTCAACAGATTTTGTGGACATAAACTGTTATCAAATACAAATTGTGTTAGCTAATGAAAAGTTTGATAATAAGAATTCTATGAAAAATCATTAAGAATACAAATGTTATAATGAGTAAAGATTGAGAACTTTACATGTAATTAAAGTATACTGCAAGAAATAAAAATCATGGCATGAATATAATTACCCTAAAAAAAAAAAAAAANAGAATTCTATGAAAAATCATTAAGAATACAAATGTTATAATGAGTAAAGATTGAGAACTTTACATGTAATTAAAGTATACTGCAAGAAATAAAAATCATGGCATGAATATAATTACCCTAAAAAAAAAAAAAAAGCTTCATCTTCAACTCTGTATAGCAAATAACTCTATGCCTTTGGATGGTGGTGGTTGGTGGGATTGGTGGATGGATGATGGCTTCTATTTTTCGTGATGTAGAAATTATGGCGTGAATATAATTATCCTAAGAAGATAAATTTCATCTTCAACTCTGTATGGCAAATAAATCTATGCCTTTGGATGGTGGTTGTTGCCATGGTGGCTGGTGGGATGGGTGGATGGATGATGGCTTCTATTTTTTGGGTTGTGGATGATGTTGTGGTGGTGGTGGCTAACAAAAATGTAAATCAACAACTATTTGTTGCTAGGTTGAAACACAGATTTGAGCACGACCATGATTGTTCAAGCTGTTACAACTATGTGAATCATTACTAGTAACAATAGAGGATTCAAGAATTAGATTCTAACTATTTTCACCAACAACGTTTGAACTTTACTTTGTTAACGGCCACATCACCAGATATGTTAAACAGTTGAATGGAAGGTCGATAGAGTGAGCTTATTGCTCATGAATTGAAGTTTAGTGGTATAATTATTTTGAGTTAAAGTTTAGTGACCTAATTGGAAGTAAGATTAAAATTCTGTAATTATTGGTGAAAATTATCTGAAAAACCCAAAATGGCTAGAATAATTCTACTTATACCCTCGCCGCAGGCGCCCCCCGATAGGGGGCTGCCAAGTGGCAATTTGTCAAAATTTTAAATACAAGTAGCATGGTTGAAATGACTAATATGCCATTAAACAATTTCTCAAAAATAACTCTCTTCCTTTTTTTCCTTAAATAAATTAGCTTGTACTATTATTATTTACTCTTGTTTAAGTAGTCAATTACTTTTTAAGGTTGCGTATTTTTTTTTAAATAATCTAAACTTATTGCTCAATTTGGAAATAAAAGATGATAATCTAATTTTAAAATATTAACCCAAAGAATGACCATAAACGTGCAAAAAGTCCAAAAGTTGGGGAGTATTGTGCAAAATTCCTAAAAATTGCATAGGTAGGGTAAAATAGAAAATAGAAACAATAAAATACAATAAAATTGAAGACAAACAAGAAACGAGTTAATTAAATTAATGGTCACTGAATTTTGTTATAGTTACTATTTGCTCATCAATCTTTAAAAAAATTATTTGTTGCTCCCTTAACTTTACTATGTTATTGCTTTCTCACTGAAATTTAAAAGTTTACTAGTTACTCACTTAAATTTAAAACAATTACTCGTTGTTCATTCAACTTTGCTATAGGTAACAATTATAAAAATGATATGGGTGATTAATGAGTAACTTTATCCAAATTTGAGTGCGTAACATTTTAAATTTCGAAGAGTAAATGGTAATTTTAGAGTAATATTTTGAATTTGGGTGAACAAATAATAATATAAAATAAAGTTGAATGAAAGAGTAAGCACTGACAATGACAACATTCACTGAGCATTGTCAACTCACCAAGACACACATTGTGAAGGCGATGAGTTACGTTGCAATTCGATTTTCCTAATTCCGGGATCCATTCTTGTCACGGCATATCAGAAATGGCTTCCGGAACTGCTCAAAGAGGTAAGCTTCCGTCAATATTGATACACCCACCAAAATCCAAATACCCAACTCCACTTCAAACCTCAACCCCACTTAAAAAGTTCAAAAAAGACTGTAAATCAAGCACAAAAATCGACACCAATGATGCATTGACCTCCTTTAATAACGTGCTCCAAATGAAACCCTTGCCTCCCGACTCATCATTTAACAAATCGATAGGCGCTGTTGCTAAAACCAAGAATTACCAAGATGTGATTTTTATGCACCGTAGGATGGTTGAAGCTGATATATTACCTGATTATATTACGCTGAATGTTTTGCTCAACTCTTTATGTAACTTTAAAAGGGTTGCTCTTGGTTTTTCTGTTTTGGGTGGGATTTTGAAGAGCGGGTATAGTCCTGATATTATTACTTTTACTTCATTGATTAGTGGTTTGTTCATGGAAGGTAAGATTAACGATGCTATTGAGTTGTTCAAGAAAATAATTGGGATGGGTTTTCAACCGTGTATCAGGACTTGGGGGACTCTGATTAAGGGGTTGTGTAGGAGTGGAAATGCAGAGGTGGCGCTTTGCTTGCATAAACAAGTGGGGAACGAGAATGGAGGAAGGTCCTGTTTAAGATTTAAGCCTAATTTGTTTTGTTATAGCATGCTTATTCATGGACTTTGTAAAGAGGGGTTGGTGGACAAGGGTAAACAATTATTTTTGGAGATGAAGGGTAAGGGAATTATACCAAACTTGGTTACATATAGTGGCTTAATCCATGGTTTGTGTCAGGGCGGTGAGTGGGAGGAGGCGAAACGGTTGTTCACTGAAATGGTGGATCAAGGCATTCGTCCTAATGTAGTAATGTTTAATATCTTGATGCAATTTCTTTGTAACGAGGGGAAAACTGATGAAGCTATTGGGTTGTTTAACTTGATGATTCAAAGGGATGAAGAGCCGGATTGTTTTACATTTAATACATTGATGAAGGGGCTCTGCTTAGAGGGTAGGATTGATGATGCAAGGGAGTTATTTGTTTTGATAGAGGCTAAAGGCCATAAGGGAGATGTTGTAAGCTACAACGTGTTAATTAATGGGTATTGTAAGGGTCAAAAATTGGATGAGGCCATGAGGCTTTTCAAAGAAATGGTGCACAAAGAATACAAGCCAGATGTAATTACATTCAGCACCTTGTTGGATGGTCTATTTCAAATGGGCAATGTTGAGGATGCACGGGCACTTTTTGCAAAGATGAAAGACCATGAAGTGATTCCAAGTTCTGGTACTTATAATATATTATTGTATGGATTTTTCAAAAATAATTGCCTTGCAGAGGCAATGAAGCTGTTTCACACTTTGGAAAGATCTGGCCTTAATCTTGGTATTGACACCTATAATTATGTCCTTCATGGTTTGTGTAAAGCAGGACATCTTGATTTAGCCAGTGAGCTATTTGGGAAGTTGTCTCAAAAGGGCTTGAAACCAACAGATTTTACATATAACATCATGATCCATGCCTTTTCTAAATATGGAAATATGGAAGAGGCAACTAATCTGTTTATGAAGATGGAAAAGATAGGTTGTGCACCGTCTGTGGTCAATTTTAACACGCTCATACGAGGATTTTGCAATCTTAGTGAGGCATCAAAAGTGGTTGAACTTCTTGTTAAAATGAAAGAGAGGAATATCTCCCCAGATGAAGACACAGTATATTTAGTTCTAGATATTTTGTCCAAACATCCAAATTATTCGAAATATCTAAGCTTGATTCCAAATTTTTCTGCCTAAGGCTGTATCAAAGATGTAATGCAGAGGAGTAGGCAACTCCTGCAGCTTCTCATTGTTGACAATGCTTGCAATTTATGAGCACGTGAATCTATTGTTATGATGCTTTCTCTAACTTTTGAGCTGCAATGCCTGTAAAATCTTCTTCAATCCAGTGATAGTTCTACTGCAATCCTTGACTTGAGTATTTTGAAGACATACATCTTTAGGAATAATCGTCATTGAAATAAGTTCATTGTGAACTTTGATACTGTAAGATGAAGCCATAGTGGACTGTTTTCTAGATCATATTGATAAAGCTGAAGCTGTTTGTTAATTTCTAACTCATGAGATTGAAACGATAGGGAAATTCCAAGAGATGCAGAAGGTGTTGGAGGTAATATGCTTTATCTTCATCCATATCTTGGCTTGTGAATTAGTGCATTAAAGATTTCTATCGTTGTAGTGAAACTAAATAATTGACAGGGTTTTGTATTAAGACCTGTGATTCATCTCCTCGAAGGTGCAACAACTTCTTTCCTTGCAATTATTCTCCGAGGAAGTCATTTAAGGAGATGGATCGAACCCTGATATAGTTTTTGACACTCCTCATGTTTTTCTATCGTGATAGTGGCAATGGAGGTCAGTCTATGATTTCAATGTTCAAATCTTAAATTTTCATTCGAATGCTTAGTTAATCCATATAATCCTTTTATGATGTGGGATGACAATTCGAAGATCAAGTTACATCTTTTTAATGATGCAGGATTAAATAATCCCATGTTTGGGTATTGCTGAATTTAGTGAGATGGAGGTATAAATTCTCTAACCTGATCGGTATATTCTTACCTGCTTTCGGGAAAAAATCTGGAAAATTGTGATGGCTTAGTTGGGTGCTAATGAAAGCCATATAAAATTTCTGGAAGGAAGGGAAACTGCTTTAAAGGCTTAAAGCTAATTTACTGATATATGGTTTGTTATTTTCTCACGTTCTTTCCATGAAAGGTGCACAGTTAGTTCTTTTCTCTTAAAAAGATGAGTGGGTTGTAACCAGTGGAAAGTTGGAAGAATTATTTCTAACACCATCAGCAATTTCTGGTAATAATTTTTTTTTTCTGGTCTTTTAGGCCGTTATACTTTAGTCTCAATTTCTAGAGAATCAGTTAAAGTAATGATGATTTGTGTGCATTCCTATCTGGATTTCATCTACTCGATCTTGCAAAATTAGCTGTTAAAAGACACCTTGGCGATTTAGCTATATGCCTGCACCATCTTTTTTTGCAGAAGATTCTGATGTAATCAGATTCCTGAGGCATTATGGATCAATTTATTTTATTTACAATATACTTGAATGTGCAAAAAATTGATTTTGTTCCCTCAACCATGTAGACTGACAAAAATTCCATCCTATTTCCATCTTGATTTTAACGTGTTATGTATAATTTTTGGGAGAAGGAAATGCAGCTGGGTTAATATTTTTGTTATTCCAGAATAAACTGCTACTCCATCTTATTTCCCTTGAAAGGTTCATGGATCCTTAATTAGATAACATGTTGATATGTCTGCACTCTGCATATTATTCGCCATACTAATACAAATCCTGGATTCAAGCTTGTTTGTGGTTCTTGGGACCTAATATCACATAATAAAGCCAGACCGTTTGTATTGGATGAAATTTCTTCTTTTATTAAGCCCCTTTTTGAGCTTCATTTTTTGATCATATATTTTGCAAAAAGTGATTTTTCTGGAGAATGTGTGGTTAAAATTTTGGAAAAGTTTTTATGTGCAAAATTATTTTATTTGGTTAATGTGTGGTTGAAAATGAGTTTGGAGAAAAGTGAATTTTTGTGAATGTCCCACATGGGCTAAGCTTTTTCGAATGGCAATATAGGATGGGCTATTTTGAATTCTCGTAAGAATTATATTATAAGAATTCTTGTAATGCCAGAGCCGACAATTCAATATTCAAAAATTAATAAAATTCCTCTTATTGCTTTGCTTTTGGCAGGGTCATTGATTTTGAAAAGGAAGACTGGGAAGGTGTGATTGATGGGTAACAAACACATGTCAAAGTTGTTTAACCTGTAGAAGATGTATATCGAAACCTTGCTGATTATGCCAAATTCAGATGGTAACCAAGCATTGTGGTATATTCTGTGTCCTCTCAGGGTTGTTGGGTTCTCTGATTATAATTGATAGGTCATGGCTTCTAACCCAAAACCACATGGGATAGTTTGGAGTAGTAGCCCCACTTAACATGTAATACTCATCATAACATTTTGCATCCCACCCTTTCTCATATGGGAACTCTCATGGGGGCCAAATACCCATTATTTTCAGACATAACTGATGCTGAAAGAAAAATACACAGTGAAGGTTAGCCCCAGTACAAGTCCAAACCAAGCCCTGATAGCATGCATAGAGAGAGGGGATCATTTCATTTATTTATATCCTCAATAGTAACTATAATAATCATATCCTCAATAGTAACTATTAATAATCATCTTCAAGCTGGATTTTTGTAGTTGACAGTTTAGATTATGTTTTCATTTTACCAATTAGTGCTCCTTTTGTGCTCTTTTATATTTTTTAATTGCAATGGCAGAAGTATGGAACTGTAGATTGAGTTTGACCATGATTACAAAGAACATGGGGGAAGTGATAAGCTAGACCATGATTACGGTTGGCCATGACAGCTTCGTCGAAAGCTGATTCAGAATTCAACTGGCTAGCGAGCTAGGTCCGTGATGCCTGGTCTGGTGAACCTGATACTGTCGAAGGCAAAGTAACTGAGGCTCTGTTTGCACCAAAAAACCAAATGTGCCTAGTCTGTGATTGAGCTCCATGCAATGGTATTTTCTTTGTGAGTTTTATGGTGATTGTGACTATTTGCTTTTGAGGTTAATTATTGATGTAATGATATTGATAAACCACTAATGTCGACCGTAATGAAAGATAATGGGCAATTATTGGCTATATCAAGTAGTAATAGCCTTAGGATTTATAGGGCATCCTAGAAAAAGCAGGAAAAGTACAAAATTTTGGCTCATTACTCTTTTTACCAAAGTGTAATGACTGATAATTCATTCACTTTCACTCAATGATGTTTAATTTGTTGTTATTAGGCCATCTTCAGCAATTACCAACTTTCAATAGTCTAATTTTCATTTTACAAAGTAATCTCTAACCATGGTACCAAATATTATATCAAATGTGCTTCCTTTATTATCCTCAAAAATTATATTACTACGAAAATTATTTAAACTAACTAAAAAATTAAATTCATTTATTAATAAATTGAAAAATGCACTGCACTTAATACAACAATTAAAAAAATAATGTTAAAATAAATAATCAAATGTTATTTAAAATTAATAATCAAATTAAAATAGATATAAATAAAGTTAAAATCAATAAAATTATAAAAGGACGTAGTAGGAATTAAAAATTGTTGTAATATAAAATAAAGACAAAATAGGAATTGCGAATATTCTAAAAATCACACCAAATGAATAGTGTTACACCAAATTCATCATATCAAATTGGTGTAGAGATTCGATGCATGATTGGAGTGAGGTTATAGATATCATTATGTCAGGTTTGGCCCTCATTTTTTAAAATTCGTTTTTAATTACTCATTTTATGATTTATTAACTTTTAAACTACACATTTCATCTACTTTTATCTAAATTTACTATAAATATGAATTTTATTAAAATCAAACATGGGCTAAGTATTCTTTGATCATTAAGTTTTACTTGAAGTTTCCATGGATATAAATATGTGAAAGATTTATTTTAGAGTAATGTTATTTATTATCACTATAGTTATATAATATCAGTCTAGGTGATACCAAGTATTATTAAATGAAATGTACGATTAAATGAATCAAATAATTTTATATTTAATTGAATTTATCACATAATGGCATATAAATGGGTGTTTTAGCACTACTAGTGCTACATAAAATTATTCTTTATTTTAATAATTGTGATTAACAAGATCACGATAATCAAATGAATATGTGCCTCAAGTATGTTGATTGTCTTATCTTTTATGAACATGAAGTCATATATCTATAGACAAATAAATATTAGTCGAAGTTTTTGTAGATATCAAGCAAAACACGCTCGCAGATTAGTCTAGAGAAAATAACACACTTGATTAATTAGCTTCAAAGCTCTAACTTTCCAAGTCCAAGTCTCTTTAGTGAACACAAACAAAAACATCCCTATCACCATCCTCCATCACACCTCTTGAAATGACATCATTATTTCCCCTTAGTTTAATTTCATATCAATCCCTATATTATGGTTTGGACTTTGAACAATTGCCTCATTTTCAAACTACATCTTAACTTAGTTTGAATATTTCGTTGAAATTTAGAAAATCCTGATTGTATTCTATTGATAATGAAAGGCTCTATTTTTGTCTGTCAATCATCAAATGGCAATTTTCTTCATAATTGCGATGATTCAAAATTTTGCAAATTCTCGAAATAGCGTAGCCACAAATAACTAAAAATCATATATAACACATGAATGATGACACGACCAATTATCCAAAAAATTATAGTTAATAGGAGATGCGTAGAATCAAGTCCGATTTTCAAGCGCTATTAATTTGGTTTTACTTTGAAAGTTCCTTACGAATACGAGATAACTCACTTTCATGTTCAAGTAATGAACTGCATCGACAGTGCAATCAAATTAATAACAACAATGCTACATGTACAATGTTGGGTTACAACCACTCATAAGGGAGGTGGACCCCGCGATTAAAATAATAGTGGACCCCACCTTCTTTGTAAGAGGTTGTAATCCAATGTTGTAATCCAACATTGTACAATGAGCATTATTCAATTAATAAGCTATTTGACAAATAATGATGATCCTTCACTTGAATTGATCTCGACCTCCTCCTCCTCCGCCACCCCACTCAACATTCTAGTTTATGTGCCGTGCAATGTTGGATAAAAAGCTTTGTGCAACCTAAATTTCAGGGTTTTTACCCATAAAAAATAAAGGAAGTTCCAGTTTTGCATATTAATTATATAACAGCCTGAAGATTGAGAAGAACATAATTTTGGATAAAGAAATGAATTTCTTGCCATATACAATGGTAATCATCTACACACGTGCAATGGCCCCCACGTGCACACTATATGTCTGTTTGACCAGTCACATGTCTGCATCATTCTCTAACACTATCTTTATTCATTTCAACCAAACATGTCCTTTCTTTTATTATTCAAACCCTATTATTAATGAGTTTAATTAATAAATATTTGGGTTTGTCCTGCTCACTGACTATTAATTGTTTGGTTGGAACCATCTAATTAATATGATAACAAAAAAAAGTATATTTTAAGTGCCATTCGAAATAATTTATTCAAACAAACGAAGAGACAGCAGTTATTTTAAAAAAAAAATTTAACAAATTTTTTTTCCTTACATTCTTTCGCAAGAGGAATATCCCATCCAACCATTTGTTATAATTAATTATATTCTATATATTAATTTTTAATTTTTCTATTAAAATAAAAGTGCTCTTTCCTCTTGCGAACAAATTCTAGAATTTCCTCAAATATTGTTACCATTTACAAGTTTTTGCAAAAAAAAAAATATTAATTATTAATTATAATTGTAAATAAAATGGAATAATCAACAGAATTCTTCCATTTTTAGTTATAAATCTTGATTTGACTAGATGAATTTTTTTTGTCATTTTGTTTCAATTATTACTAGATCTATTGTAACTTGTAAGAGCAAAGGAAATGATTCACATGATTTAGGCTCATTCGTAGCTAATTTCAATATGTTGTGTTATTTTTCTTTAGGAATTATTTCTTTATTAATTGTTGGCATTTGACTTGGTATGATATGCAATTGTCTTGTAATTAAACTCATTGAATAATGCTAATTTGAAAGTATGTTGTGATTATCTTAATAATATTCTAAGACATATAAATTTTGCATTTTGGTGGCGAAGATGTTTTCAAGAATTAAAAATTTTGCGAAATTTTTTTTATCAAAAGAAATAAAAATAGCTTTTGATATATTGACTTAATTAAAAAGATTGAATTGTTTTTCGAATACATTTATTACTTATAAATACTATTGATAATTCTTCTTAGTGTTGCATCTACGAAAGAAGTTTTTCAAAATTAAAATTATAAAAATCTTATTTGTGATCAACCATGTTACAAAAATGATTGAATGGATTAGTTTTGATATCTATCGAACAAGATTTGCTAGAATATATGGATTAATTGTGAAAGTTTAATTAGTGAGTTTGTTTCTAAAAATGCGAGAAGAAATATTTTTACATGATTTGCTGCATTTCAAGGTTTACATGTGGTATTTACTGTATTTGGATTTTACGAAGAGCTTAGTGGCTTGTATTATTTTTTATTGATGACATGAATTTTGATGAAGTACGAGATTTGTTTTTGAACTTTGCTTGTATTTTTCTTATTGATGACATGTAAAAAAGTAAAAAAATATTTAAATTTTATATTTTTGTAATGAAATAATATTATTGAAATATTTTTTTAATTACGTGAAAGGGGGCTCATTTTAAAATGTCACACAAATCATCCAAAATCTTATGGCTAGCCATGAATGTACAGGTGTCCCAGCGTGGAATTGGAGAAAATGAAAAATATAGTAAAAAAAAATATACAAATAAGTTAGTATTATTATTCAATATGTTGAAAAAAAATAAAGATGTCTTAATATATATTTCAATAATTACATTACTTTGCAAAATTTATAATTAATCGTATGGACAAATATGACAGAGACAATAATATGTTAAAATTTTAATTTCTCGCTTCTAACAATTGATATTTTAATTTTGTTTTGGTATATGTCCCTCGCCCGCTAATATATATGTTACTCTTTTGTACAGGATTGTGAAGGCCATCTTACTTTCATTTAATTCATGTTTTTTTAGCATATCAAATGAACAATTTTTATTTTTTATTTTTTAAGTATTTACATTTTAAAATTTAAACATACACAAGTTTGGGCTTTATAAAGAAGAAAACTTCTATTTCTTCAATAGTAAAAAGATTCTTCACCCCCACAAAAAATATATATATTTTTACCTTGAAGTGTGGAAGGAGAATCTATTATTTATAATTATCGATAAGAGAAGTTTCTATAATTTTCAAAAGAAAATAATAGAGTATAATAGTCATTTATGAGTGTTATAATTTGTTTGTGACTCGAATTCTTTGTCGAAGTAATTGAAGAATCTTAATTGAAGTGTACGTCAAGAGGAATTCAATTTGGAATGTTATTGGAGTTTTATTCAAGTTGTGATTCTATTTGAAAGCCATATTGAGAGTTGAAATTTGTATTCGACTTGAGACGTTGAAATCATGGATCGGGAAGAAAAGTCGTCACATTTTAACTAGCCTAGCTACTACTAGCTGACCGCTCGAGCAACACCTACAAGTTTTCTCCCGAAACTTTGTCACTCGCTTGTCGCTAGCCTGGCGTTCGAGCGACAGACTTGTCTAGTAAATTTATAAATTGTCTAGTTTTGACAAATAACAAACATGAAAACCTCCCCAAAAGCAGCATGCATGACTAACAAACGGTTGGTAAGAAAGAACCCATCTTATCAGTGTGAGGTTTTTATTGAATATAAAGAAGAAGAAGAAGACAAACCCTAAATCAAAAGTGGCTTTGGGAGCTAGGCAACAAAGAGTTATACAAAGTGGGATTATTAAAAATTTGAAGCTGTATTTAAAAGTTTGAACAGGAGATTAAATAGATAAGTCCATATGCCTATGTCCCTTATAAAAGTTGTAAATTATTGGCTAAAGTTGATTATTCTAAAGATCCCATTTAGTTAACATGCCTTGTTGTCTTCAAGATCATGGCCAACAAGTACACATGACACAAATCCATTCACCCATTAATTCACAAATTAAGACCAATAATGGCTGCCAGAAGGGAGATTCCATGCACACGAACGTCTTACTGTGTTGTACTTCTTGAATTTTAAAATTAAAGCTTAAGGCTGCAATTCAATTTGTGAAGGCAAATAATGTAGGAACACTCAAAATAGTTTTTTGAAAAAATAAAAAATAAACTTCAGTGAAGAACTTGCCCTGACTAAGAGGACAAGCTTTTGTCGAGAGAATTTACTTGTTCATATTTTAAATTCGCCATGTTCCCTTATATGTAAGAGTAGCGACGACTTGAACTTACTATCCCATCAAAAAGTTTAGTCCCTATTTGGCTGTTTGATGGGAATTAAAATTAAACTTTTAGTAAAAATTGATGAAATGTGTGGTTGAAAAGTTACGAGTTTCATAAAATATGTGTTTAAAATTAATTGTTAACTTTAACTTAAATTAAAATCTGAATTTTAATATCAACCAACTGGGGACTTAAAGGGTGTTTGGTGTGGATTAAAATTAGATTTTTAGTAGATTGTAATAGAATTTTTTGAAATGTGTGGTTGAAAAGTTGTGGGACCCATGAAAAATGTGGTTAATATTAATTGTTTAACTTTGACTTAGATTAAAATCAGATTTTAATCAGAAACAAACAATGCCTTAATATGTCATATACGAGATGAGCTTATTTATTTAAGACTTATAATTTACTCGCAAATCATTTTTCGTGATATGATCCATGAGAAGAGATAATAAATTAGGGTTTCATAAACCTCAATTAATAATATTTCAATATATAGGGCAGAAGTGCGAAGGCCTTAAAACAGAAGATTGAGTTGCGGTGTCATTATTAGGGTTTGTGAGTGGGGTCTACCTATTTGTAACACAACGAAGTGATTAATACTAATCTATAGAATTACTTAATCATTTTCCTTCTTTTATTGCTCGACAAGCTGTGACCTCCAACACAAACAAATCAACTAGCAAAAGAGAATACCTCTCTCTCTCTCTCTCTCTCTCTCTCTCTCTCTCTACTCACACACACACGTCTGTGTCTGTGTGTGCTTTCCCTACTCAGGTGGCTCTATACTAGTGTCAGTGTCCATCTTTGAAAATGTTCCCTTTTAGCTGCATGTTCTAATTATTTAGTCCTCCTTGATGGAAATTAAAAGTTAGATTTTTATCAAAATAAAATTCAACAATTAATTTTAACTACATATTTTATCAAAATCTACTAAAAATTTAATTTTAATCTCCACCTAACAATGACTTAATTTCATCAAATAGCATCCTAATTAATATCTGAATTTTATTTATTTTTTAACTCTATTATTTGCATGGTTACATAGTTGGATGTCTAATTACGAACCCTGTCAAAAATCTTAGGCTCCGTTTGATTGATTTAAATTTAATAGAAAATGTTACATTTGAGGAATTCAATTTCTACTTTTGGCTGTTTGATACGAAAGTGGAAATTGAGATCAAATTTCAAGGCACAACCACTTTAAGCTTGTTTTTTGTCAATTTCATGGAAAATGCATTTCTATGAGGTACTTTGATTTTTATTTTCCAACTTACATGAAATTGGTAAACCTTTCCACCTTTACCAATCAAACGGACACTTAGTTTATTGATTATGAAATGCCCGTACAAATATGCCTCACTTCAAATTTCAAAATCGAGTCTAAGTTTGAACAAACTTAATATCATAAAATTGAACATAATGATCACAATACCATTATTCACCTGAGATTCATACAATTTTTGTCGTTAAGAGACTTGTTCTTGTACAATATATAATAAAATGTTAGAGCAATTGACTAGGGAACCAATGATGAAATTTTCTCATGAGTTATATATATAATGAATTCTAATTAATTAGGCAAGCTCTCCATCTAGAAACTATCTATTAAGTATCAATATTTAACTTATGCTTATAACATAAGCAAACATCGGTGACTTAACACATCAATTAATTGATGGATCATTTAATTCCTAGACCTATCATGAATTTAAGCATCGTTGCTGCTTAGTACATGAGTTACGTAAATATTATTGTATAATTGTTAGTTTAATTTACGTGGAGTGCCACGAAGCACTGAAATGCATTCGTTAAAATCCGAGAATTCTAGGATAAAGTGCTTGTCTTATTACTAAGCATCTGTTTGGAAAGAATTTATAAACGATTTATATAACTCTATTAAAATATGTAGTTGAAACTGAAGTTTGACTAGTTATACGTAGGAAAATTGAAGCTAATTAATTCATGAATCATTGTATGCATTGGTGTTTGTGTCCATTAAAAAGACATTGAAATGATAAATTCACAAGAACCATATATGCTAAAAATTAATGAGTAATGAGGGGTGATTGATTTGCC
>CAIGRS010242724.1:0-20789 GCA_903798395.1 Fraxinus floribunda
AAAACCACATCCTTAACTTCCTCCTTCTCAAATGGTCTCTCAACCCAGCTGGCATCCTCTTCGGTAATAGTGAAGAAGTCCAGCCCTTCCAACTCAGGCCTCCACACATATTGCTCTCGGTAAAGGGTCTGATAGAATCTTACCTGCTGAGACACAATATCTTGTGGGTCCTCATACATAACCCCATCTACTTCCAAGAATGTGATAGTCGTTTATTGATTTTAAATAGGTTGGCAATAGGCACGCATGTAGTTAGATGAGCATAAACTAATTTTTTTTTATTTAATTAGGATTTGTGTTACTGTAACCCTCGAATTTTAAATGCGGAACGATAAATAAAATAATTGGAATATCCATAAATTTTAACTAAACGTGAAAATTGTATCTTTAAGAAAATAACACAATCACTTATCTAATTAAACAATATGTTTTTTAACGAATTAAACTAACTAATAAATTGAAGATAGAAAAAACTTAATGTTTATTTTTCCTTCGATCTCCTTGGTAGCCCGCATCACTATCCTGCCACAAATTCAATCGACCCGAACTAACCCGTAAAATTATTGTAAGAATATTTAAAAATACATAATAAGATACGTGCAGTTTTCAAACACATTTATATAACAATCAATTTAAACACTACATACCACTCCTCTTATGGAGTATATTGGTGATCAAATGACACCCATCTTAGGTCATCCTAAATTCTCGAAAGATTTCATCTCTCTTTATAAAGAACCCTGAATGTCCACTGGCAATTCATGCATAAATGACTCAATACATAAAGGTATACGAAAACAAACTACTTGCACATAAGTATCTTTTACCTTGATATATTTGAAAAGTTGTGAATGAATGTAAAATAATGCACGTGAAAATCCTTTTTCTATTTTCTCTCTGCCTTGACTCTCTCTTTTCTTTTGTAGTGAAATACTGGGACTACATGCAGTATTTATAGTGGAAAAATATTCACACATTGAGTTGGTATGCAATTGAAGTATAACAGATGTGTACCATCACAAATTAGATAAGATTTGGATAAAATAAGTTTCCTGTTTAAAGTGGGATTTGCAAATTTCAATTCAACTAAATAAGATAAATTTCAGTTTTAGTTGAATTAAAAATCCTAATTAAATAAAAAGATTAGTTTATGTTTATCTAACCACATGCGTGCTATTACCAAGTTGTTTAAAATCAATAAACAACCAAATAAATTAATAATTAATGACAACTCTTTTAAACTTCAATATCTTGGGCCTAACTTATCCGAATTAATTTTTTCCCGAGTCCATGATGCATAATTTAATACAAACTACAAAACGAGTCCAATATTGATATAATAATTCTCGCTCTATCAATATTTAATTATTTGACCCAAAAATAATAAGAATATAAAACATATTTCACTTTAGTCGCCTTTCAAAATTATATATATAAAAAAAATATCTAGACCAAATAATTCTATTCTATAAAATTTTGGGGCGTTACAAGTTTGAAGTTCGAAGTAGCGAGAGCTGTACTCTATGCATAGAACAATGCATTACACTCAAGTTATTATAAAAGGGAAAGTTGATGCAAGATATTTATAGTGGGGTTTTGTTTTCTTTCTTTGGAAGTATCTATAAAATTGGGGCTTTCGATAAACTGTGTTTAAGGAAAAGTATAGTTGTGGTGTAATTTCTCAACTAACACTGCCATTTTATACATTTCAATTTTCTGTGCTTGGTTTCAACCATGCTGTTGGCTAACATGGTATTTGTTAAGCCATTGAAAAATCTTTGTTATTTAATTTTTCCACCTTATATCTTCTTCTGGCAGTCACTTGTCAGAGTATTAGAATCCTGTGCTGGGACCTCAAAGTGCTACTCACTTACCATGTTCCAGGACCTGCTGGTGTCCACAACACTTTCTCCTGTACGGTTTAATGTTTTGTTCTTACTTCTTCTACATTTCCCCCTGTTAGCTTTTGAAAAAGGAGGACGAAAAACATTTCTCCCTCCAGATGTAGCTAAATTTAGCAAGATATCTGTGATTGATCTAAATTTATATAGGGCATAATATTATTTATTCCTTTTCGTCAGGATGACACCGTAAACCTTTTTACATATGCTGTCCTAAGGTTAACCCCTCAAGCTCTATCTGGAGTAAGTTCCTGGTCCTATCTGCGTAAAGGAAGCACTGCATGTAATACTTCTGCTGGAGCTGTAATGGCAAATTCTTGTCCAAGTTTAGATCAATATTATAATTCAGGCGATACATCCCCGGTCGAAAATCGCAGTTATCATGTTGTGAGGCCCTTGCAGCATGACAAATGGTCTAAGGGGAAGGATGGTTTTCTTGTTACCAATATTTGGGGTGCAGAGTTTGGTAGTCCAATTCCAACCAGCCCAACAATTTGGCTTAAACAAACAGAGGAGAGAATGTATTTATGTGCTTATCAGCTCCGAAGCTTTACTGTGATACTCCTCATTCCAGTCTCATCTGTCCTCAATGGGGAGCAAGGGATTGCTATGGTGAAGCAACAAATTCTAGAAAATGTGAGTTTTTGTTTTCTCTGCTTATTTTGGACTGGTCCAATATTGAACTTTCTGGTGCAGTTTTATTCATTCTTTTGAGGGTTTTTTTATTTGTTGTCCATAATTCACATTCATAAGATACATCTGAAGAGCTTTATTACAATTTTATCAACAACTTTATAGAACTCAATTATGTCTTTTGGCGTCATTAGATGTATATATTAGAACTGGGTAGTGGGCTCCAGATCCAGTAACATAAGTCGAAATGGTTGTGATTTGAACACGAGACCGAAAACCTCTCAAGGCTTAAACCTCGCCTCAAAAAGGTAAAACAACTCGGTACGTGATTGAGCCCTTTTGAACTTGGGCAAAAATCATGTACAGGTTGATGTTTTTAAGTGGGATGAATGATGATCGGACTCGTAGGTATGGTGGACGACTAGAATAATAGAAGAAATCCAACTGGGCTGACAGAAAATCGAATATGGGTTGTCAAAGTTTATGTTTGTTGAGTGGATGGTCGAGTTTTTTTGTCTGAAACACGTCCAATATATGATAGTTTTGGATTTCTTTACATTTAAAGCTTGACTTGTCAGTAAAAATGATAAGATATATATCCTCTGGGTAATGGCCTAACTCAGTCTTATGCTTTTTAGAATGTCAGATTTACAATTTTCTTATGTGAAATGATATCTTGCCACATGTTGACCAGTGTTATTTTTATTATATTTTCATCCTCTTGTTTCATCAGTGGTGACTGCCCTTGCTCCATCTTCTACTCCCCTTATCTCAACTATGGAACTTCTGTTACTAATGCAGTATGATGGCCGTTGAAAAATGTGACCTTTGCTTTGAACCGTTGTGTATATTTGGAAGATTAGCCTTTATCATAATAATAACATGTTTATGCTTTAAAAAAAATGCAGCAATGTTTTCTCTCTAGTAAATATAAAATTGTTGTAGTTGGTTAGTTGTAGCATTTCCGTTTATGTGCAGACCTCACATAATAGTCACTATATATTTCAGGCATCGCTAAAGATGTTCAGAGTTGAGGAGAAACTATCAAGAGGATGGGGAGGTGAGAATGCATATCATGTTAGTGGGTATCGTTATTTACTGGTGGATGGTGATAGATGTATATCTCGGGCTTCTCCTCCTGGAAAAGTAACAACTTTGACAAAGGTTATTCCTGTTCCTTCACTAGAGTGATTTGCATTATTCTTGTTCAGTTTAACCTGTAGCTATATTTATCCATGTAACCACTTATTATTTAGTTTCTTTTATTGTTTGGGAATTGAGTTCACTCCATTTCATTTATGTTTTAAGGTAGGTTTAGTTGCTTAAGTAGCATTCTTGTCTTCACGTGGATGCAATTCTCCTATCATTATAAATTAGGAAACATTTGAATGAATTTATTGTAGTAAAAAGATTTAACAGATTTCCAACCTCAGAGCCGTTACTTTAAAAGCCTCAGTATTTGTTGAAATGTCATAACAACTTTATACAGATGTGTGGTTATTTTATTATCTTGGACCGGTCATAGTCATGGAATTTTTTTTATTTTTTTGAAACACCTTAAAGCCTAGGCGGGATTTTAGGTCTCCACCTAGACCCAATGGGGTACCCCTACCATCATTATTGATACAGGAGTGAAATACTACTAATGGGAGGGGGGCGTTATAGCCTTACCTCCAGAAGTATACAAGGAGGAGAACAAGACATCTTTGACATAATAAAACGAAGAGGTATGACAACAGAGCATATGTAAATGAAACCAAATACGACCAAGAATAAAAATTAATTTCATTAAGAAACTCAAATGTTTGAAGACTCCAATTGGTCAAGTTTGAGCAATCCAGCAATTCTACCCTTCAACTCCGCCCTATCCCACTTTTTCAGCTTGCGAAATTCCTTGGTCACAAAATAATCTGCAACCAACAAGTCATAGTCGTGGAATTTGAATATCTGTCGTGATGTTGTGGAACAGGATTCCTTGATCGCCTTGAGTAAGCTTCGAGAAGAGGTCGACTCAGAAAAAGTTAGAGCTATCTCGGATGGTTTAGGCCATGAGAAGGATCTCGAAGTATGTATTAGAGCTAAAAACAACACTTGGCTTATTGCTCGGCTTACAAGAGGAAAGGCACTTTATTTGGTTCTTGAGAAGGCCAATGAAACACTTCTCTATGCCTCTGATGCTGTCGAGAAGTTTAGTGACAGGTAACATTTTCTACTTTGGTTGACATCGAAGTTAAATGCATTCTGCTTGAAACAAAATTAATTTGTCAAGATAAGAGAAGGCAGCAATGCAATTTCCTGAACTGAAATAATATTGCCTCTATTGGAGAACTTTTGGTGAAATGTGAATATATTGCTAGTTGATTGTCATCCAGAATTGGTTAGTTTAGTAAAAGATCACTTGGTTTTCTTTGATGAAGGCTGACTAACTACTCACCTCAACAAAACATTGTTCTATGCTGTATCTGACTGTGTTACACTCGTCATTTTTGCTGGCTGTAAATACTCATCTCTACACAAACTGATACAGAAGAATGAGAAAAATAAATTGGGGAGTGCTTTGGTGGTTGTTGGCATAAACAAATTACATAATCCAAAAGGAAAGCTGAGTTGTTCATTTGTAATATTGAAATAGAAACTTTACGTGACCATAGAAACTAATGTGCACATTATAGATTAATTTAATTTCCATCTATGAAACTGGAAATTAACGAGTAAAATTAGGTCATTAGTAAAACTTTTGTGAGACCAGAAATTGTCTTTAAAAGGAATAATCTTTTATGTACTTATCAAGTTCGGAAAATATGATTTTTAAAGAACTTTACATAGTTACGGTGTGTGTGTAATTTGCTTAGCCATGTTGTCACAATCGTACCCGTTAAGTTGTTTGTGCATTCAAGAAAAAGAAATTTCGGATTTGGTTTTCAACCGGCTGATTGTTGGTGTATTTTTATCTGAGTATCACCGAGTTAATTCTGGTATATGACTGTATATGATCATGCTCACAACAATTCTCTTTGATTATGCATTATGCAGGTATTGCAATGGCGCTTTTTCTTTGGAATAGGAAAGAATCAAGACCTTGAATCGAAGAAAAATAGGGAAGTTACTCTTTCGATATACTCAGAAATTTTTATATAATATCGACTTGTGGAGATCTGTTCGGAAACCCTTTTACTGTAGATGTTTGTACCATGGAAATAAAAGTAGAAAAAAGAGAACTTTGTATAACATAATCTCTCTGTACATGGAAATCAAATCACCTTCCTGATTGCTACTGCTGTTAGCGAATCGATGTGTATTTAACTGTAGTGGCATGTCCATGAATGCAGTCAATGTAATTTAACTTCTAGCCATGCAAGTTTCATTTTTATTCAGTACACCATATGGTATGAGGTACAATTATTTGTACTACATATCTGCTCGTTTTCAATTCTAATTCACTGTAAGAGTATGGTAGAGCTTTTTTATGGTCCAAACATTGTTGTTATTCACACATTTAGTGAGACTGACTACTTTTATCTACATATTTTGTTGAATTCATAACTTACAATCTGCACAAAAAAATAAGAAAAAAAAACCACCTGTGAGTGGCATCTAAACTATCTACTGTGTTAGAAAATCATAGTCGTAGTTGTTTAGCTCTAAGCGATTTCTTGTGGTTACAAACTAACATTCCGACCCAAATAATTAGAAAATGATATTTCCTTGCCCTGCATTATGTCCTTGTTTGGCTTATTTTAATTAGATTTTGAGAAAAATATATTTACTAGCAGAATTGGAGATATCAAAGGTGCAAAAACTCTATAAGAACACGACAAGAAACAAGAAAGAACCGTCCCTACAAACAATAGGTGCACGAACACTATTTTTATTGTAATTGTTGTGATAGATGAATTATAATTTATATATAAATAAAAGGAACAAACTTATGATATCCTGAACCAAGTCTCTACTACATTTTGCCCATATGGTTTTTCAATAAAAATAAAATAACCATATGGGTACCACCTCTATCCATGAGAATAAAGAACATCTTGGTTTGAAACCCACCATCCACCATCCCCTGCCCTTGAAAGATTCAACAGGGCAAAGTTACGATACAATTTACAATTTACCAGACGTAACAGGGCTTGAATACTGAATTCGCTGTATAATTATCCTCAACACGAGAGGATAACAGTTAAAGTAGTAACTGTCCGGGACCTCTGCGCAAGGATCTTGATGGAGGCATGCTATTATCCGGCACCAATGTAGGTTGTTTTGGATCTTCTGGTCTTTGTACCTCCTGATCATACTCAACGTGAGCAAACTCAGAAAAACAAAATGACAAATTATACAAAGATTAGCATCATGAATCGATAAATAAAATCTTCGAGCATTAGCTAATCGAAGATCAATTTACCTCTTCTCCATTTTATGCAACAATATACAAAATATTCAACTAATGATTTTTTCCTCACTCAGATTCACAAGAATCCAAGCTTGGATTTGACTTGGATACATACTGCATGTTAAGCATCCATGGAAACACTTGGGTCAAATGCATTATTATACATCATATATATAAGGGGATCTCAATTGCCTAAACTCAAGTCATTTAACCCTTACTCTCTTCCTCTTCCATTTTATCATCCTTGGTTCAGATTTAACGAAAAAGACGAGTTAAAATAATCGTTAAATAAACTAGTCCAAGGTTAATAGGAAATTAAGTAGACACTGGAAAGAACTACAAACCTTTGTGGATGAAGAACTGCGGCGAGACTGTGCCTGCAACTTAGAATGCACATGATGCTGCTGCTGAATGTGCTTAAACTGTTGCAGCCTTGAAATAAAGTTTATTCCATTATGCACATTCGGTGAATCGTGAAATGGATCACCATCCTCTGAAATTTGTGATATTCCTGTGTAATTAGCCTCCGAAAGTACACTTACTGATGATATTTGGTTTAATTGTTCACCACTGAAGGAGTATGAAGGTACAGTTTTTAAACGAGTCCGGAGAATCTTGAAGGCTAGACTTTGCTGCATCATGTAAAAAAAATAAATTAACAGATCTTAATGGCAGCAAATCAACACATACAAATCACATTGATATAGCACTAACCATAATATATCTCAACCAGTTATGATATAATGACATTTACTTGTACAACAAATGTTAAAGCCCTTACGATATAATAATCTTAAGGTTTTATGACTGCCATGTCAGTGGTACAATCATCAAAAGCATGTTCTCATAATAAGTATCCACAATATCACAAGTACTTCCCGAAGGAAGTCCCAATGCTTCTCCACACAATGACCAGGTGCATAGGAAGGAAGACGTGCTGAACATCGTCGAGAATGGAAATGAATTTTCACTTAATTACATCTGAAAACACTCAAAACTCCTCCAACGAACAATCAAATGACTCAACGTCAACCAACTTAAACTGATGAAAAATTAGCTCAAATATATATGGCTTCATGGGCTACAACTTTGATGCATAAATCAAAGTCAATTGCCATGTCTATTGAGTGAATTGACCATGATCTGCTAATTAACTTGTATACTGAAGCAAAGGAAGTGTTTGGAAGAGAATCGTTTAAAAAGCCATTCATGTTCAAAGGGCAGACTAACTTCTAGTCAGTTCCATTATTAAAAAGCACATAGAACATGTGTATTTCCATTGTTGAATGAATACGTTGAACTTGACACGCTGCATTTTAATGTTTCAAACACAGGGGAGGTAGTAATTAAGGCAACTGCATACCTGAGGAAGCAGCATCAGAAGACCATACAAAGCTTTGAGCAACCACATATATCTTTGAGGTTCAAGAAGCTGCAAATGATTTGTCAGAAAATAAAATCAATCAACTAATATTTAACACGACATCAAAACTAAAAGTGGTGATGAAGTGATTGATCATTTTTTAGAACTAGTGAATACGTCCCCTAGCAGATGGGGATAAAAACCAAGAACCACTAGTTTAATCCTGGAACCCTTGCCATATCTCCCACGCCCTAGGGATGGCCATCAAATATGTTCAATCATGTTCAGATGTAAAGATGAGATTATTCAAGTCCTCAGTCCACTGCTCTTAACATTTGAGTTAAGTAACATAATTTAGGAAGCATGGATATGAATGCACCGACATGTAGTGTCAATGCACGCACACACATGCGCGAACACACACACACACATATCACAAACACCCACAAACATCATGCAAAGGTGGTTTATGTACTTGTGCATACAGAGAAGTACATCAAAGAATGCATATTGTATGAGCAATTACATATGTAGAAGATACAACATCTACATATTTACATATGCATGTGTTTGATACAAGGTTATTAGCTTGCATGCATCTAAAGATACTAAATAAAGAAAATTAATCACAAAGCATTGGTTTTATAAACTACCCAAGACGAACATATGTTCGTTAACACCACATACACTTTAGAACTTACTATTACCTGTAACCGAAGGTACGCAAATGTAGGAGTCTCCACAAGGTGGATCAGTTTGTCCAACTGGACCAAAAACTTAACATTAATATCTTCCTCAACCAGTGATTGGATAATGGAACTAGCGTGCTGATAAGTCTGCAACACAATCCGGGTATGAGGTAGCATATCCTAAGTTTTATCACTAACAAGTGGTGGAGAACAGGAGATGTGGTGGCTGAAAATTTTTTGACAACGAAATAAAAAGCATTTAACTTGAGGCTTACTTGAGCTAATAGGCAAAGGCTTATTATAGCCCCTGGAGAATGGCACCATGAAGCACATAACGAAAGAAATAATTTCTTGCCAGCATCATTGAACATTGATTGTTTCAGGAGGTCACGTAGGTCAGACAACTCAGTGGAAGTGAGCAAAATTAAGTTCAATGCCTGAAATAAAGAAGAGAATGTTCAAATATGGTTCACATGCACAACACATAATTTCTTACCTACAGGATTGTACAAATAATGGCTGGAAACCAAGTCTGTGCAAAATTTTAACAATTCTCATCTCGTTATAAAATGTGAAACGTGAGAATTTTCCTGTTTAGAATAATGCAATAACCTGAACCATAATAGACGCAAAATCCAAATCAGATTCTTCTTCCAGAATTGTGGAAAGCTTCCGATAAACTGTTTCAGCGTCCAACAGTACACAAAGTCGGCGAATTATTAGAGCACCACGTCTGTGAGAAAATTGAAGAATAGTATTCAATCCACTATACAAGTATATCTAACAAAATTATTTCACGATAAATCATCAGGGATAAGAAACTACTTTTCCAGCAGAGAGTTGTCCACCCGAAAATTCTGAATTAAATAAACAATCAGATGGTGGAAATGCTCGTCATCTTTGGCTATGCATGCATGGACATCAAGTACCAGAAGCACTACCTGGGAGGAAAAGTATAACAAGAAAAAGATTATGAAGGATAAGGCATCTTGCATTTCTCATTTTTATCCACTTTTCTGTCCCTCCTACCAGATAACGAACTAGTGAAGAAAATCAGTAAGAAAGAAGGATATCCTGGAATCAACAAGAATTTACACAAAACTGAAGGTTAACCATACCCAATTGCAAATTATCACTTTTTCCAGGGGGTGGAGACCATTCGTATTACACTCCCAAATCATTATTTTGGGGGCGCCTGATATCAATAAACATCTCAGTCTATATTATGTTGAGTGTGAGCTCTCAAAAGCCAGTCCGAGATTCTCACAAGACAGATCCACTTCAATTGTTAGAGAACTTGACAAGAACAATATTGCAGGAAGAAGGCAGACAGAGCATGTTCTAATTCTGACTATCCATGCAAGCAAATAGACAGCATAGTCATTTTAGCCTGGACATGGGAAGAAATGCTAATAACACTATAGCCAGACTAGAAGGAGGGCATTTTATCAGCTACTCTTTACCTCTAAAACAGATGGGAAAGAACCAATCATTTACTCTCGACTCTAATCATTGCTGGTAATGTTTATGATACAGCAGGTTGACTTCAAGAAATTGAGAGGATGATATGCTATATATTGATTTTTGGTCCTCTTACTGTTAGTGCACTGTTTGCAAGAAAGACCTAATAAAGCCTTTAAGAGTATCAAGAATTTATCATGGAACCGGTGTACTTCTCTTCAATGTCGTGCACAGTTAATAAATCCTTACTTCATATGTACCTGGACGAATTATTTCCAGATTCTAGACCTTGCAGCCTTAACAATGAAGAAAACTATTTATTCTAACTCGTAACCATTTATATAATAGCCAGTGTAACTATTCCGTTTCCTTTACTTCTTCTTAATCGAGTGTAAAGTACATGTAAATGGGTTCCTCTTATATTTGTTCCCCAAATAAGAGAAAGCAGGGCAATACTCATATCACTGAAAGCCATTACATGGTTTGAGTCCTCTAAAAGATTTGGTTTTATTTCATCTCCTTTAGCAAGAAAGAGGAACGAAGAAGAACATAGAAGACGAAGATGACGACCAAGATGAAAATGACAATGAAGACAAATTACCAGCATCATTTTGAATCAAATAAACAAATTCGTATCCAAAAAGACATCCCCCAACCAAACTGTTAGGCATAAGCTTTGACTAATTAGAATAAAATGCAAACAAACTCAATTTAACTCATACAGAAATCTGTAGATGAAATGAACAATCACAAAATAATATAAAATTAAATTGAAAATAAGCAAGTCATGAAATGACAGAGAAGGCAGCAGAAGATGATACCTCATCAGAAGGATCAGAAAGTGCCTTCAGAAGGGTGTCGAAAATGTCATTGAGAAAAGACAGAACCTGTTTTTGTGAAAGTAATAAATGATTTCTAGTTCATGAAAGCAAGGTTTCACCAAATTTTCAACATTAGGAACATAAAAGTTCAACAATGCCAATAATGAGAATAAGAAATAGCAAGTTTCTAACAAGGTATCTATCAGACACTGCAAAAGTACAAAAATGGAACCAGCATATACAGAAGATGCTGATATACCATGTAGAAGATAAGATTTATATCATGTCTCATTAGATAGTTGAATCATAAGACGGTTGAAATTTAAACAGACCACAATTATATTTCTGATGCTTATATTTATAAAAGTTTTCTGTCACAGTCCATAAATTAGAAACAGAGTACCATCCTCAGACCTGCTATACGGTCACCACTGAATTTATTGACAAAAGACAACCACAAATTTTTTTCCTAGCGTAAATGTATGTGCTGGCCTCCGCTTCAACAGAATCTGTAAGCTCAAATCTTTGAGCACAGGCATCTGGAGGATTGGATCTTATACATCTTCGATATACGAGAAAAATGAAAATGGAGTATAAATAATATAGATAAAGACCCGTAAATACTTCTATAGGTCAAACTTGAGCATGGATCACTCTCCACTACCAATGCCATTTAACAATCTCTTTCTATTTTCTTAAGCCAATGTGAACAATTACTTTCATCAGCACATTAAATTTCTTCTCAGGTTTCACGTACAACATTAAGTCATTAACGAAATTCATACAGGTCAATTACAAATACACCCAAGGTCTCGTAAAGGAGGTAGCCCACGATATGAGAGGGGGGGGGGGGGGGGGGAACCATTATAGGCCCAGTAGGGACAATTTCCCCAGTGGGCTCGGGCTTGGGACATTAGTCTTTTTCCACTGAAAAATTTTGGGATGTGATCTAGTGTATTGCTTGTAGAATTGGAATTTTGTACCAGTGAGATAGCTACAGCATTTCCATGTCTTCAATGGGCTTAGTGTCCTTTACATTTCACTTTTAATAATTTATGTTGGCAAGAGTATTTTACTTTTTTTAAAAAATGAAAAATAATTGCTTTGCTATTTTATTTGCAGTGATGATTGATGAACTAAATGCAAAATTAGCAAATTTGGAATTTACTAGACTCCAAATTGGAAATTAAAGACATATTTGGCATATAGTACAAGATGCGAGCGGACAACATACTTGAGAAGATTTTAGAATCATTTTTTCACTAAGATTGTCAAGTATTGTATAGTTCATTTACCAAACGAGATGTATTTTACCTAAATTAGACAAAATAAGTAAATGATTAGTTATAAATTTTGTTACTTGTTATGTTCAATCCAACTTACTAGACCATAGACATTGCATTTTTTACTAGATTGCACAGATATTAAAGAACGCGTGGATTCATTATAAAAGCAAATATATCAATTTCAGTTTCAGTTTCATATACCTAGCATCAAATAAAGAGTACATGAAACTAATCCTCAAATACGACAATTTAACAGTTTAAAGCGAAACAAGGAATGTGCCATGGAATATATATTCGAATCTCTTTTTCGCATACTTAAGTCTCGCCCCCACTGAACCGAAATTCTGGCTCCACACCTGGATATGAGCAATGTAGAGGATCAGCAAGGAGTCTTTCAACATAACAATTTGTCCCAACACATAGGCCAAACTAGAAAGCTCCCTGCAAATTGACTACAAATCTAATGACTGCCCACAAACTGAATAGATAAAAGGTGATTTATGGACTTTAACATATATCTAGATTCATAATTGCTAAAAGTTAGGATTGAATTGTTATTTGGATTATTTAAGGATCGTAGTCGTTGGATTACAAGTTGAGGCGCCAATAATCTAGCAACACTAGCACATGTAGTCTCTCTCTTAAAAAGATGACGAGTTTCATATCATATATGAGATGTCAAAGTAATCTTCCAGGTATTTGCTGGAGCACAAGCTAAAATTGAACTGACTCCACAATAGGACAATCCACAATGGGAGTTCAAGTCATTGTCAATGACTTGTCCTATTCTTAGGTTACATGATCTTTAGATCAGAGGAACCATATTGTATTGTGTATGAGTTACTAGAGTACATTATGGCATATCGACCTTGTCCTAACCAGAGGTTTGACCGATGATAACGAACAAGGAGAATGTCCAATGAAATCTAAAAGTGAATACGGGTTGAGAGCCCTTGGCCAAGGTAGAAGGAAAATCAGAAAGAATTCTGTCAAAGCACACATCACTCGATTGCTCATATAATTGAAGATCAGATAAGTCTGGTTGCCAACAACTGCCTTAGAATGGGGCCAACTACCAAGCCCTTGAGACAAAAAGACTCTAGCACCAATAGGTCCTTCCGCACCAACAGGAGAGGCCCAGAAACAGCTAGTCATGATTGGCAAGATATAAATGCTGAGGAGAAATAGAAAATACAATGTAAAAACACATGGTGAGTAGATTTCATCTTCCTTGCTCGTCAAGAGTTGAAGTTCAAAAGGTTGAAATTTATTAAGGCATCAGTGCAGGCAACAGAAACAAGTACAAGGAATAAAAACAATCAACTCTCTCACTAAATCTACTGTGGAGTACAATAGGTCTTTCCAATTAATTAGAAATGTTAACGCTTTTAGCTAGTGTAGCTGACCAATACAAGAACATTAAAGTGCAACAGAAGCAGTTATAAAAATCAACAAAATATAATGTAAAAGTCTAAAACAATTGGAGAAGGAAGATTTCCAAAAATAGCAAAAAGAGTCAAAATTTGTATATCTTCATTACCTCCGTTCGATGTCTATTTAGAAGGGTTAATATCCAGTTCAGTGCTTCAATACGTGTTGTCTCCAATTCACTAGACAAATGCCTGATACATAAAAGTAAATTCTAAATTTGGCGGATTACATTTACTCTGAAGCATTTCAAACCATATATCTTATCTTAAAAGGAGAAAAAAAAAAATTATTCTACCCAGCTTCTTTTGTCACTTTCTAAAAGGAACAGCATGTTATTGAAAAAAATGAATGGCAAATTTGCAATTGACCAAATAATTGAGTATTTTACAGGGTAAGAGAAAGATACCTCCTTGCTACTGAGAGGATTGCACCTACATCAAATCCTTCTGTTGGATCAGTCTTGATTCCACGAAGTTCATCATTTGTCTCACGAGCAACCTAATAACAAAATTTAACCACAGAGCAATTGTAAAGCATTGAAGTCAAGCAGTTATTTACTTCAGGAAAGAATATAATTTAGCAACTAAGAGAGGTGGTGAACAAAGGTGGACGGTTCCTTAAAAAAGGATAAGTTCAATAAATCATAGACAACAGTAAAAGTGAGGAATTAAAGAAGCAATGAAATAGGCTGTTGAAAGGAAGATTTAAAACTGAAAACTTACAGCTCTTATTTTCTCTTCTTTGTCTGATGTGCAAGGTAGAATGGCCCCAAGAATATCAGCATAATAAGGAACAAGTTGATCCCCACCAAGTTTCACAAACTCATTAATCTGCAGAGCAGAGCAGTGTATTGAAACTCATTTGAACAAATTTAAACTAACTGGAAATATCTTGTATAAAAAAATCTGCCCAGCAATTTGCAATAGCAATTGGGTCTTTAAATGTTCTTACCCAAGTAATAGCAGTCAATCGAGTAAATTCATCAGGCGACGCTGCCCTCTGGACCAGTATTTCAGTCATGCGACCATAATCTACAGACTTAAAGAGTAGCACTGCCCAAGTCAGGAATTAAAAATGAAAGTAAAATTTGCGTGTTTGTTAAAATAAACTTGTACTCATGTGACTTAGTACGAACATAGCTAGCAATAGAATTATAGAAGATGAGAAGAGAGGAAGTAGAAAGAGGGAGAGGAAGACGTGAGAGATGTATAAGGAGAAAGACTGAGATTCTGAGAAATTGCATCACGTTCAATCATTAATATAGTTTATTCTAGGATAAAGTGGGTCAATATATAAATTTAGAAAAATCGTAAATGAAATTGACAGCTAAATCAGTTAGATTCCGATTGTGTCTCAAATACACTTATAATTTCGCATCAAAGTGTCAACAATAAAATTTCTCAAAAAAAAATAAAAAATAGTAATAATAATAACTGCTGATGCCTACGACAATTTTCTCAGAGAAAAAAATATAATGCACAAGTATCTCCAACTAAACAAGTCCCATATAAGTTAAAAGAGGTGTAACTCGTAAATCTTACTGGAGAGTTCTTTATTTCTTGAAGAAATTCTGAGAGTGCTGAGTCTGCTTGTTGCCTTATTTCATGGCTGGAATCACTTAGCATGTTAAATAAGCCTGCAATTTCATCATGTGTGTGAAAGCATGCATCTAGAGGAAACACCGCCAGAATCTGTCAAACCTCAAATATGACCACTCACCATCAAGAAAATCAGGAAGAAAGCCCAGCATATCTATATCAGGAACACTGTCAAGAACAGTAATCCATCCTACCAGAAATTGTCGCACATAAGGGTTTAGGACATGCATTCGTTCTCTCAATAATGGTATAAATTCTTCAATGCTGTGTCAGGATAGAACGGCAACAGTTGAAGTTGCAGAAATTTTTTTCCAAATCCTAGAAATAAATTTAATAACTTCATCTGACAAATAGTATTGAAACTAGAGCAAAGAGACAGCAGACCTGAACTGATCACTCTCTGTCACAATGTCCTGCATTCAAATAATTGCCAAAGCACCATGCCTAATCACATTTTTGAAATAAATTCGAGAAAATGACAGCTTATAGACAAGAAATGAAAATTATCCACCTTTACGAGTCTATCCAAAAGATGAGCAGCACTCTGTACATTGGCATCTGAGTCAGCTGAAAGCTTACACAGGGCATCAAAAATATCGTTGAAGAACACTATAAAATCTCCTCTCACAATCTACAAATTAGCAGGAATGAAACCCAATGACATAAATGGTGCAGCCAAAAATACATGTAGGACAAAACCATTATAAAAGTAATTGGTTTATCTCTCACCTTTGCAATGTTGTACAGAGCTTCACATGCATAATAACGAACTCTGCTATCTTGATCAGAAAAGGAATTTAGGACTGGTGGTACAATTTGCTGGCAGATAGAAGTCCAGAAAGCAGCAAAATGTAGTAAGAAAAGAGCAAACTTTCGGTACCAATACCTCAAGGAAGCTTGTAAAATATTTATTTGTAAGCACGCCATACTTAGATAAAGAATATCTAGAATGAAGAATAAATTAGCTAATTAGATCAATTCAAAAAATTAAATAGCATGACATCGAGTTTTCTTGCTAGGGAGACTTCTGTAGAAATTTAAATAACAACATTTCCATTACATTGGTATATAGTCGAACAAAAAAGGATTATGTTCCCCAGTGAAGTTCAAGAGTATCCAAGACTCCCAATACCTCATTCGAGGGGGAATGAATCCCAGTGTTATTTTCTGAAACTAGAAAGGTTGGGGGTAGATACTTATGGCCTATTTTAGAAACTAATGCTAATTTCAGTTAAAAAGTTCCTGGTAAAAATGCTATTCCAGTTCCCAGAAACTTGGGATCAGTACTGTATTCGCCAATGAGTTCCTTGCTGCACAATTTTCATGCAGAAGTAGCATATAACATGAGGAGGTTCAAGTTCCACAGAGGAATCATTCTTCTCCCATAACTAATCAGATATACAATTTTTGTCCTTAAAATTTACATGATAAATCCGGGAAAAATAAAAACTGCATAGATTGGCTATAAACAAGAAACTTGAATAGAGGCTTATAATTCCCATACACGATAATGTTCTATAGTGGCACGCACTCTCACGTATCCATAGACAACCAACAACCATCATGTCTTAACCCCCCATCTCATTTCTTGAGTGACAAGATTCTCATCTTCACGTAGTTTTGAAAAAAATTTAAGCAGTATCTACTTCTCAAGCATCAACAGAGAGTCCACCATTTATGTCAATCTTTCAAATCACAAGTTAAAAAAAAAAAGTATGATAAGATCCACGTTTGGTAGACATGACTGGACAATATAAAGAAAAAAATTCAAATCTTGTCGACTGTATTGTCTAGTCTTGTGATTGTATGCCGAACATGCTTTGAAAAAAATAAAATTGATGTTATGGTTCCTATCAAATATGCTACAACATATACTACAAAGCTTCAAGACATCAAGACATATTGTGGATTAGGAAGAGGTTCAACTCAAACTTGACATCTAATATTCCTGCAACTCTTTCAAGTTGTAATTATCAAGGGTCTTTTTAAGAAATTCTTTCTAAATTCTAACTTACACATCAGATGACTTTAATCTTGTAAGCACAAATAAAATAAAGCATTAGAAAATATCTCCCATCATGACATCACAAATAACATCCCTGTTAAAATATCAAAATAATTATGCAATGCACCATGGCATGACTTTTTAAGTAACCTAATCAAGCAATTAATGCCTTGTTTCATATTATTAAATTATTCACTTACAAGACATGGATGTGGCAAGAAATTTCTTTCTGCATTAGTGCACCTGGAAATCAAATCAAATTGGTTGATGGGGCTTGTAAAATGTCAATCTAGTCATTGTGCCAGCAAACACTTCAACTCACAAAGGTTTAATTAGGTATCATTAGGTTGTACCCATTTCAAGGTTATGACGAAAGGAAAAGCAATTATCCCAAGAAAGGTATAAAATAAAAAATAAAAAATCACATTTTCATACTCATCATAGTCAATATCAGTTTATCATGAAAAGCACAATTGATGATCAACAAGTTACAGTATTAGCATCCCTTTTCAATCATTTACTCAATAAATATACTTGTTCTCAACAGGTAAAAACAGTCTCTATATGTACATTGACAGATCTAAACTCAATAAAACTATATACTGTCAGATAATGTGTTTGATTTAGCAATTTTTCTTCATTTTGGACAAAGTTTGAGACACTGAAAGCATTTTACATGCTCAAAGGTTCCATTTGAATTTTTTGTAACAGATGTCGACGTGGGAAAACACGCAGAAAAAAAAAAAAAAAAGGTTCACAATTGAAGAAAAGTCGTAAAATGTGATAATTAAACTTGAACATCGCTGAACTCAATGAGGCGTTCATACCTCGAGATGTTGTGATGCTTCAGAAGACAAAGCCACTGTAGCTGCTGCCAATCCTATCAACCCTCCCTAAACCAAAAGAAGGCAACGTGCATATAATAAAATAAAACGAATTATGTATTTGCTTCACCAAAGCCTGGAATTTTTTGGCAAAAAAATGGATCTTTCAGGAAAATTCAACACGTAAGACTACGAAATTAAATAAATAAATCCCCAACCACGTATCAATTAGAAAAAATCTTCTTTGAAAGATAAAACTTACTTTGCGATGGTTTGCCTGAGGTGAACCAGTAAATTCATTGGCCAAAAATTTGATCGCCGCAGTAATTTTATCATGATCTCCAGCTGCGGCCCATTGCTTCACTATCCCTTCCACCTAGATCCAACCAACCCCAAAAAATGAATAAAAACATAACCTAGAATAAAAAATTCAGAAAATTATCACATCAAGCAAAATTGTAGCCTGAAACAAAAGTAGGTATAAAATAAAACCTCGAGAGCAGCATTTTTGCGCTTTTCGTAGAGCTTATCTGATAGGTTACGGAGAACCGATGCTGGAATCACAGACAACCCTTCGGCCATAGTAAACCCCACAAAAAAACACAAATTTTTATCCCACCCTTTCTGAAATTGATTCTGATATAATCCCTCCTGTTATATCCCCACAAGATTATTGAGTACTGATGAGTTGGGGAGGACCAGAGTTTAAGAGGCGATCTAATAGGAAAGAGAAATTTCCACGAAAGAGACTGACTGAAATTTTCAAGAAAGAAAAAAGAGGGCAGATTTTCTCTCGAGTTTTGTTCATAAATGATAAATCGAAGATTCGAACACCAGACCTGACCACAGTTATATTCAAGGAGTTCGCTGCAAAAAGCACGTTAATTTATGGGAAAATTGCAGCAACGATCCTAATCGTTTTCAGTTTTTTCGGAATTTACCCTAACCTCAGTTTGTGATGATATACATCTCAAACCTTTGAAAAATTAGCAGTAAGGATCCAAATGGTTGGACCGTTAGTTGACTAAAAATAATAGAATCTGACCAAATTAAAAAGATTAAATGGTAACTTTGCATTTATCTTCGTTTATTCCTTAAAATAATTAAAAAAAAAATTGTTCATTCATTTCGACACCCCTCACCCCCCATGCCACCTTACCCACCCACAACTGAAAATCAAAAAATCAACCACCACTCACCCTGACCAATCCAAAACACAACTTATCTACGATCGTCGCCTCTGTCACTCGTCCCCACTTGTGCCGTCGTCACGCTTCTATTTCCATGTGTAAACAAGCATATCTTCACCAATCACTTTTCTTCCCCCCAATTTCTATGATTTTCACAACTTAATGACCATCTAAACAATGAACAAAATGAAAAACTGGGGTTAGCACAAATATATGTTATCCATGGTAAATCACAGGTCATAAGGTAATTGGAGGAGTGAAGCCAATATGCATAATTTAGCATTGGTGAAGGAACCAGTTTTGGTTTAGGAACAATCAATGGTCATTTTCTTCTTCTTGTTGTTGGGCAAGATAGATGGTTTGATGAGAGATTTAGAACCTCTAAATTGACCAAATACTAAAGCTTCGATGAAATAAGATTGATCAATGCGTTGGACAAGAGGTCCTGTAAATTTGTGCAATTCGACATATGAGGTGAGATTGTGCCTTTGAGGGCCACATTGGAGAGTGATAACTTGTACATGCAGCCATTGTTGCAAGTAACACCTTGAAGGTAGGCGGTGAATCCCTGGTAAGGGTTAGCGAAGGTCATCTTAGTTCAATTCTTCAAATTCTTGAATGGGTCTCTCAGATGAATCAGGCACCTCACATTGTTCAGACCCGCAACAGAGAATGGAGCCGAAGGAGGGGAAGTCAGCAAGTGGTAGCGATTTTCAGTGAGGGTGGGAAAGGGGGTGGGGTTTGTGAAGAGATATATAGTAGCCCTTTTTATTTCCACACTGTTTGATCCACATTCTTACAAAAATTCATTTTTTCAAAACTTATTTTCAACCACATATTTTTCAATAAAGTAATATTATATGTAAATCTAAAATTTTTTCTTATTTTTTAATCACATATTTTCCATCAAATCACTATTTAAAATTCATTTTCCACTCAATAATGTGCATCAAAAAGGATCTTCTTTTCTTTTTCTTTTCATTATTTTAGGTTAAATTTGTAAACTCACCATTTTGCCCTTTATATTTGGATAAAATCAATTTTTCTAGCTAACAAATGGTTACATGGATTTTTTTCATCAATTTGGATTGCAGCTGTTAATTTTTCAAATGTTTGAGATCTCTACTAACACAAACTAAAGATTAGTGTAAAGTTTGCAAAAATTCAAAAGGTTAGGGACTAATTTTTCCTTAATTT
>CAIGRS010242726.1:0-10927 GCA_903798395.1 Fraxinus floribunda
AAAAAAAAAAGAGTGGCAACAGCATCAATTGAATATTTACATGAATATTTTTGTTCTCATGAGGGCATAAAGAGTATACATGAGCTCCATGACCTTGAAACGTAAACTGTTTGGCACCAGTCACAGTATCCCACACCTTGCGCCAGCAACACAATATAATTTGTCAATTTCCCAATGATATATTTCAACTACTTAAAACACAAAAACCAACCTGAATCAACTTATCATCACCGCAGCTTATGGCAACAAGTTTGTTGTATGGTTTAGCGAATGCTAGATCATTTACACTGCCATCATGCGCATCAATCTGAGAAGTGAAAGTCAACACCAGAAGGAAACAGAGCTTTCAATCTTAACCTTAAGCCTAAGCCCATTTTTCTTCTTCTTAATCACCCCCTTTTCCGCCTCCTGCACACCCAGAATCTAAATTGCTTGCATTTTTCCTCTCTCACCCATTGTTTTTACACTCCAAAGTCCAAAGCTTGCATTTTTTCGACAATAACCCATTGTTTTTACACTCCAAAGCTTGCATTTTTTCAACAATAACCCATAATTCAAACTTCAAACAAAAAAAATACCTTCCAAAACAACAGCCCCCTTTTAAAATCTCAAAAAAACCCACCCTACAAATTCATATTTCCAGGAAATTTGAAAATAGTGAAGGAGCAGAAGATTCGATTTTGATCAAATGGGCAAACAACATGTCCATTATTGACAACCGTGTAGGTATAAAAATAAAAAAAATTCAAACTTTTTAATTAGAAATGGCAATAAAGATAATTAATCCGACGAATAGGATGCATATATGGCTATATGTGCGTGTGTGATGAATCAGATATCGCTGATGGAAATTCTTTAACACCCAACAAATTAAAAAATCAGAGGCAAAACACGATTCAAGTCCAAAATATATAGAATAGCAGGCAAAGAAATGGAAAATAAATGGATTGTGTGTACATGAGATTATCGATGGAAAACCAGTGGAAGCTTTGGATTGTGGGTTTGGGAGATGGAAATGGTAAAGAACACAGTGATACAGGAGACATGAGATGGTAGAGAGAGACGGGTTTGTGGATTGTGGGTTTCCGTGTTTTGTAAAAATACCTTGTTTTGGCTTCAAATTTTCCAAAACGTGGTTTTTGACGTTTTGTGTTTCCTTTGCAAATTTTTTTTTTTTCATTTTCAAAAACACGTTTTCGAAAATGGGAAAGAGAACGCGTTTTCAGTGTTTTGAAAAATCAAAAACAGAAAATGAATTGAAAACGGCAAAGAGAACGGCCCCTTACAATCCAACTAAACCATATTTCCGTCACTCATCCAACCCTAATCAAGTATGCTCGTTGAATTTCAAAATACTTCTCAATTGTCACTCATCATCCATCACCCGCCATATTTTTGTTTCATTCGTTGCCATACGAAAATTTCACGTGACAAGTTACAATCGTTAAAAAAATTACAACTCAACCAAACCACCAACTCACCGGAGAGACAAACTCTTTAGTTCGTGCTTTTATTAGGATTTCTAATTATTCAGACCTTAATCGAATTACAACTAGGTGGAGTGACACAAGATCTGTCTTTCTAATTGAGATAAGGGGAGTAGAAGACAGAGAGTGGAGCAGTCACTAGTAACGAAATGAGCGTTTAGATCACTATTGGGGGTGACTAAATCAAGTCTAGACCTATACTTAATCCCATACGAAGAAGACCAAAATTTATACTTGGGTCGGGCACCTCTTAAATAGATTGAATCTTAATGGGTCGAAATTGCGTTTTCACCATATGTGAAATGCGACTTCCACGACCCCATAAACTTCTTTAAAACCTAATAAAACATAATCAATTTAAGCCCTAAAGAAATCATAGCTCCTGATTCACTAATCTCATTCACGTATAGCTAAATTGTGTATTAAAACAGAGCCGATTGTTGAGAATGATGCGAGAAGCTGCTACTTATAAAGTTTTATGCCTGAATTGTATAATTTACTCGACGTCTCTCATCCCAAATCTTCTATTTTGCAAGCGTGTATCCAACTATTTGAAGAATGAAAGATCATCGAACTCCAATAGTTGGCATACACCTAGAATACCTTCTGGGCCGTGTTCTTGTTTGTTGTTCTTTGTTCATTAATTTGGCCGGAGTTCAATGGCATTTCCTTCCTCAAATTGTTGGACACACACCCGTAAAAATAGAAGATTGGAATAAGAGAGACGTCGAGTATATGACACAATGGGGGGATATGACTTTATGAGTAATAGCTCCTTACATCCTTCTCAACAGTCGGCACTATTTTATTACACAATTTAGCTATATGTATGTGAGATGAGTGAATTGGAGGCTAGTTTTTTTTTTTTTTTTATAGCTGAAAACGGAACACTTTATTAGGTCTTAAAAAAGATTATGGGGTCGTGGAAGTCACGTTTCATATGTGGTGATTTTGGTGAGTTGATGGTTTGACAGATTTGCAATTTTTTTAATGATTGTAACTTGTCACGTGAGACTTTCATGCGATACATTAGCAAATAAGGGATCAAAATATGACAAATGATTGATGAAGTGAAATATCTCAAAAATGAGTGATCACTGAAAAGTATTTTGAAGTTTAAAGTGACCAATTGTAAGTTGGATGAGTAATAAAACAATGGTTTAGTCGAGTTGTAATTTTTTTTAAAATAATTTTCTTTTTATATTTTTACGCGAAAAAATTTACTTATTTCACTTAAAAAAGCAAAAAAGAAGTGCAAAAATAGTTTCGAGGTAAAAAAGTTTGGATTTGATTGGTTAAGCTTGTCACATAGTAAAAATTAACTCCGAAAATATATTCAATTAATTTATTTCTATTGCTTTTAAGTGAAAAAAGTCATGTATTTTAAAAGCAATTATTACTTCATCATCAAAATAAAAAAAGTCATGTATTTTACTGAATTTTAACTTCATTCATATAATAAACTACTTATTTAATTTTTAGAATTTAATCATTTATTTACAAGTAAACTTTTTAAATTAAGGCCAGAACACAATTTTGTGATTCTCCAATCAAAAAATAATTTTATTTTTTACAATTGTATAACACATAAACATGGGTAAAACCGTTAAAGAAGATGATTACCAAGATGCTCGACTCATCTCGAGAAAACGTATTAGCGGGAAAAAGAAAAGTAGGAAAAAGAGAAAAAGATTTAATTATTTTCATACGTAAATTTCAATTTTAATGATAAGTGATTGACATCTAAATATAATTAATACTTTTGACATGTTCGAAATTAATTCTTTAAAAAATAAATATGTAAAAAAGAATTTTTTAGAGGATGGGTAGTAAAAATAAATGAAAAATATAAATTTACGTATTAAATTATTTTATTAAAAAATATATAATTGTAACTAATTTAATTTTTTTTAAGAAAAAGTAAATTTTAAAATTAAAAAATACGGATCAAACGGGGTCAGTATTACGTGGACGAAAGGCTGGAAAACAATAAAAATTCTACTTTCGTTCTGATAATCCCCACCGACTCGCAACCGTGAATGCAGTCAAGAATCTTCACAATGACGAAGAGCTCTCCTCCTTCGATTCAGGCTCTATATGACCTCTGCAAAAAGACCTTCGCGCCCTCAGCGACACGCCCCCCTTCTTCTCTGGCCATTAACAAACTCTGCTCCTTATTGGGTACCTTCATTTCCTTTTTTTTCCTCCAGTGTTGAAATATATGGTAGTTATATGTAACCCATTTAAAAAATTGATTAATCACTTTTCTTGTGATTTTTTTTATACTGTTTTCAGTTATGGGTTTGTTTTGCTTTGGTGTTAAACTGGACAGGGGAAATTTCTCGGTGGTATACGCAAATTATGTTCGTTTTCGTTTTCATTTCCAGTTGAATATATGGAAGTTATTTGCATCTCACAAAATGATTTATTCACACTTTAAACTGGTCTTTTCTACACAGTGTGTTGAATTTTGGGTTCGCTTCTTCGGTGTTAAATTGGATTGTGTATTAAACCTTAGAGCTGCCTAACCTGCTGACATCCAGGTGAAAAGAGTCATTATTTGTGTCATATTTGAATCCAAGTGAAACTTTCTCTCTCCTGTTGTCTCTTAAGTTACAGGCATTGAAGCGATTGAGTGTGAGAGAGAAAGGAAATCAAAACCCTAAATTTTCCTTTAGCGAAACTATGTGGCATGCCATATTATAAGATAACGTGATACCATCCCCACCCACCTTTGAATGTTGAAATTTCCTATTAGTATGTGCAATTTAGGTTCATTACTTTCATCTTTACTTTACTTTTCTAGTTGAATATATGGTAGTTATTTGTTACTTTAAAAATTTACATATATACACTTCACATGGGCCATTCACTATGTGTGGTTTGAAATAAAGTTTTACTTTGCTTTGGTGTTAATTTGGATAATTCAAATTTCTTGGCAATACATGCTAAATATGTTCAACTACCTTTCATTTTCCTTTTCTTTTTGCTGTTGAATATAGTATAATTATTTGTAACTTATTTCGAACATTGACTTTACACTTTACTCATGTATGAATACAGCGTTTTGAATTATGGGTTCGGTTTGCTTTGGTCTTAGATTGGACAATTTAAATATCTCGGTAGTATGCGCAATTGTGCGAATTATGTTCATTTGCTTTCTTTACATTTTTTCATTTTAATGTGATTACCATGCATGTGTTTGAGATTGAAGAATGTGTGGTTAAAAAGTATAAAAAAGTTTTTGGTTTACGTACAAAATATTTTATTATGAAAAATGCATGGTTGAGAATGAGTTTGAAAAATAAATGAGTTTTAAGATAATGGGGATCAAACGAGGCTATCTAACTTTCTCGAAAAGGAAAAGAATACAAATAATAAAGGAAGGAGGGAGGGGGGAGAGAGAGAGAGAGTTTAAGTGGTATAATAGTGGAAATAACACGGGGAAACTTAAAGAGTTTACTTTTAAGTGAAATTTACTTATAAATAAATAGATTTGTTTTAGTATAAATAGTTTGGGTTGATTAAAATCTAAAAAAGGAAGATATTAATCTTGACAGAAATGTAAAAAGTTACTTTGAGGATAAGGAAATTTTTTTACTCAAAAAGTAAGAAACAGTTAAACATATCAAACATGTTTAGAACCTATGGCAATTCTTCTTTTCTTTCACCAATAACGTTTGCCAACATTTGTTATTTGGTTTCTACTTATAGCCTTGTATTCCTTTGTTTACCAAGTTTTAGAGTTAGCATAACTGAATATTATCCCTGAGATACTTTGGGTCATGTCAACACTATCTGTCAGTATGTTAAAAAGTATGCTTTAGGTAATCATTTGAGATTATTATTTCACAGACACAATAGGTCCTGCTGATGTTGGGCTTGACGATGGAAACAAAGAGAACGATAGAGGTCATGGTCCTCTTGGAATTAAGCTATTCAACAGAGTAAGTAGATGGGCTCAGCCAATAACTTACGTGGATATGCACGAGGGTGAAAATTTCACAGTAAGCTTTCACTAATCTCAGCTAATTTTTACATATGAAATATATAAACATCTTCTTTCAGATTTTAAGTTGGTATTTGTTATTTGATTGTGCTTTTATATCCTTTGCCAACCTTACCATCATCTTTAAAGCTACAGCTACTAAAATAGTCCTCCTATAAAGTTGTATTCATGAAGTTTCCATCTTGTGAACATGGATATCCTTAGAATTGATTGCTCTCTTGACAGATTATATAAAACTGTAGCTTCCAGAGAAAGCTACCGTTACAAAAAAAAAATTGGGGAGAGAGACATAAATTTCTACTTTCTAATAAGCTGTATATGCAATTCTTCGATTGGGGGTATCCAATGCATAGGGAAGAAGCTTAGACAAGAGAATACATCTCGTATCATTTTTTGGGTGGAAATTTACACCAGAGAGAAAAAGTGTTTGGTCACTGTTTTGGAACATATGATGCATAATTCCATCCAGTAGGCCACCCTACAAAAGTTGAATAGCACAGAACCCAAAAGAGAGAGAGAGAGAGAGAGAGATCAATATTAAATTTTGGTGAAAATTGGGAACAAGAAGGGTGGGTGTTAATGTGTTATTATTGCTATTTTTCTTAGGACTTTTAAGCAAGTTACCAATATTTGATGATAGTAGCTGGAGGAGGCTTTTCTATCAGCTCCCACTCTCTTTTTGACACTAAATTCATCAAAAATCATAGCAGGAACAAATGCGTGTGCCATACCAACTTTCATCTATTATCTTTGCTGCAAATAAATTCACTAGATTGATTAAGATAAACTCTGTTATGGGCTGTGTCTACACAAGGTCAAAATATTTCTGTGTACAAAACTCCTAAGTTGTCGCATTTCAGTCATTTGTCCATTTCCCCCCTTTCCTGGACAGTTTCCAAATTTTTCTATGGAAACCTGTATTTTAAGAGCAAACATCTTTGTTGGTCGTATATTGATCTTTACTCTTCTAGATTTCATTTTCATTGTTATATATCTTTTAAAATATTGCTGACTTGATGTTAGTTTTTTTTTTTTTAAATAAAAAGGAACACTGAAATGACATAGAGAATTAAGTAAAATTGGTGTTCTACAGATGTTTCGATAGTTTTTCGAGACTGGTTAAATAAGGAATGAGATTAAAATTGCAGATGTGTATGTTTTGCTTCCCTGCTTCCTCAGTTATTCCTCTTCATGACCATCCTGGCATGACTGTTTTGAGCAAAGTTCTATATGGTTCTTTGCACGTGAAAGCATATGATTGGGTTGAGCCAGCCAACACCCAGAAAATCAAGGGAGCAGGTCCTGCTACAGGTCCAATTCTGAACTTATATGAATTCCAAATTAGTTCCTAATTTTTTACCACATTTTACGTACACATATCCAGTTATTGTTTTCTTTCCTCTTAATGGCTTATTTAATCCTTACATGAGTACCACACGATCTCGTTTTACTTGTATGGCATGTTTTTCACCGGAAATATATAACAGAGCAATTTCGTGTATGTGTAGAATTTAAAATTGCATTGAAAACTAGATACTTAGCCTACCAAACTAGTTCTCATGACTTTTAAAGACACGACTTTCCAAAATACTCAAAAATTTCTATTAACTACCAAATTTTCAGCATTTTCGAAATACTCAACCAAATACTCGTGGTCGAGTGTAAGATATATGGTCATTTGAACTGGAAAAATAGTATTAATTTTTTTCAGATGGGCTCTATTATTGAAGGAATAGAAGAGCAAATGCCTTTAAACTCGGACAACCTCAAGTCTAATAAAATTCTAGAATTTATTCTATTATATTTGCGTCTTCTTGATCCTTCTATTAACTGCATCAAATACTTGTCCTCAGAAAAAGGAAAAAGAGATCCAGTCCAGAAATATTTGGAAATTACCATAATACATGGGCTTCAACTGATAATAGAGTAATCCACGACAATTTTACCTTATGAACGTGTATTTCCTTGATTTATTTGAATCTGAAACAATAAGAAACCTAAGTTGATGGCCTGGGAATTATTTTAAAAATAAGTTAGCACGAAAATCCTACGGTCATAGATATCTAATGTTGGATGTGTTTAGAAAATGAAAAGGATGATGGGCATAATATATTAACCTAAAATATCGACTTCAAACACACGTTGATTTTGTTGCCGTGAAAACATTTTTGAGTTAAGTTCCCTCTCCAATCATAAACCCAGGGTTTGAAAAGCCTTAAATATATGGTCATTGTAATTATAAAGTAGCTCTATTCAATTATACTGCAAATTTCATTTTCCTATGGAGCCTTTAGTGAAGAAGTTAATGAGATCACAGCATAATAATGTGTCGAGAGTTAAATGACTTTATCATGAACGCATCAAAGCATAATCACTGAAGGGGGCATGTTTGGTAGGGAAGATCGAATAGCATAGCATTACACAATATTAAGAACACCGCCAAGGTAAGACGCTATAGGAACTTGGTGTCAACACACAAGTTCCACGTATGCATGGCCACTAGTGATTGTAGAGCTAATCATATACATAGCTCCACACAAGTGCTTTTATATAATGCAGCACTTCAACAGTCCCAATTACGTCCCACCACTTTCCCTTTACTTTTTTCAACCCCTCATTTAATACGGTTTTTACAAGCTGTGTACCCAAAATGACAAGACAAACTCAATTTTTTTGGAATCATTTTTCAGTTGTTTGTAATCTCCTTTCCCATGGAAGTGATTACTATAGTTCAATTTTTCACTATAATTGAAGTGATGAACTAACTACACCACGGTGATAACATTGGTTATTTTCTATTATTGATTACTGAAACTTCGAAAGGGTAAAAGAGAAATGTGACAGCTGGTAATTTGTTTATTGTTCGTTAATCATTGGTTCCTAATTCTGATAACTTGTCAGTCTGAAGTTTAATTAGTTCTCATCGATTTCCAGTGAGATTGGCTAAATTGGTAGTCGATGAAGTCCTGACAGCACCGTGTAGTACATCTGTTCTGTACCCAAAGAGTGGAGGGAATCTGCACTCTTTTACTGCAATAACTCCTTGTGCTGTGCTTGACATCCTTGCACCTCCTTATGATGAAGTTGCTGGTAGGAAATGTACTTACTACCATGATTATCCGGGTTCCAGCTTCTGTAAGTAACTCTCTCATTTATTTAACTAACATAAAAGTGGTTTAGAAGTGGACGAAGCCTTACTGACTCTAATTGATTTTCCATTTTTGCAGCGACAGGAGATGACGGACATGAGAATGGTGTTGAAAACGTGGACTACGCATGGCTTGCAGAGATCAACACACCAGAGGATCTGTATATGCGGCCAGGGATGTATATGGGTCCACCCATCCAGACTTGATAGTCTTTAGAAAGGTTATCTGTCTGAATTTTAGTTTTACATCCTTCAACGTATTATTGGTGCTGTGACTAGATTGACTTTATGGTAGGATGTATTGTATAGGATTGGACACTATCATGGAATAATATCAAGTTTAAATCTCTTCAATCGTACCATCTACATAATGTAGTTACTACATGCACTGAAATCACAGGTGTGCTACAAGTCTCTTTGAAAAGTTGTAGATTTTTTTAACTTATTTTTTAAATTACTTAAAAAAGCTAGGGTACTAGCTCCATTTCTGTGGAAACATCATATATGGAACTAGAATTTGTAACAACACTTTCTCGTGGTGATCCTTCGTCATTTACTTGTTTATAATATTTTTTTTTAACAACAAAAACTTGTATACGGATGAATGATGAAAACCCGTTATTGAATCCTGATAATCTACAAAGCTTGCATTCAGTAGCTGTGCAATCGCAGAAATATTAGACAACTAAAGAAATGAACACTCACTACTCTTTGCCACAAAATAAGTCACTGAAGGCAATACCATCTGAGAATTGCAGCTAAAATTACTTGCATTTTCTGAGCAACAAAAAACAGAGCAAACACAGCTACTTGGACATTAAAGGACTTCCGAAATTGCAGCAAAAAGCTATTTTTTTGGTGGATGGAAGATTTCAAACTTGTTCTCAGAACTGTAAATAGTTTAATAGAAAAAGCCTAGCACTTCTCCACCAACATTCTTTCTCCTAGCCTCTTCATGGTCCATGATGCCAGCAGATGTCAGCACAATGTATCCAAACTGAAAAGTAAAATGAAAGTCAAACAATTGAAAAAAGATATATATTGAAGGAAGGAGAGTAAGAAAAATGAAATTCAATTTTCAGGACGCTTAGCAATTAGCATTCACTTGGGATTGACAGTATACCATCCAACATATGATGTAGAAGGTTAGTATTTTTTTAAGTCTAATTATCACACTAAGTACAGCTAGCTCGACCTACCAGGGAAATATGGGATGAAATGAGGGTACAACCAGACATGATGATACATTTCATGGTAAGAAGATGTGAAAGCTATTTGGGGAATGGGGATATCCCATTTACATTCCAATTCAAGATACATTATTGGACTTGGATTGAAATTTATGTCAACACGAGCAGGTAAGTTCGAATAAGAGAGAGTGTGTCATCCAAAACGATATTCCATGAAATAAAGTTACATGTGCAGAACATATATAATCATACGGCCAGGCTGATAGCTCAATATTCACCAATTGATCATCATCCAAATAATATACAATATTTTTTTATACATTACCTGCCTAGAGGGAAGCAACTTGCAGTCCATCCCTCAATTTGACACCAACATCAAAGCGAGGGCTGATGACTCCACATTTGTTCAACCTTCCATTGAGTTCGACAACAGTTTTACCAGATCGATGATCATCAACATACTCAAACTCCCCAATGTATCTTACAGACACATAAAGAATTAAGTGTATAGATAGAATCTCGCGTTTGTGTAAATGAACGGAGTAACACCACATAATGTTTTATATACCATGCTTTTGCATAACCAAGAGAAACTTAATAATGACTTTGGAGGATGGTCGAATCATGACCTGACGCTTCCCTCTCTCTGCATTGTACATGCTCTCAAGAGTGTCATTCAAGGCACTTACTCTCACCATTTTAGCTTAAAGATCAGGCTGCATCATGATTAAGAACAAGGTATTAGATATCCTCGTTCTGATTAATTTAATTGACAAAAAAATCCTCTATATCAATGCAGTCAAGTATTAACATAATATAAACAAATGCACTAGTGATAATTAGCATACAAATTATAGGCAAAACTTTCATCCTGCTGGAAATATTTGAGTAATTGCCTTGAGCACATATGAAAGGAAATTCAACAAAGTATATCAAAAAACACAGGAAAAAAATCAGAAGCACAAATTTTATGTAGTAATCTATATACTATATTAAAGAAGGATAGTTTCCCGCCCAAATGACCGCCTGACATCCCGCCCAAAAACGTCAGCCAAGTGGAGGAGAAAGAAACATAGAGAAAAGGAAGAAAAAA
>CAIGRS010242738.1:0-14598 GCA_903798395.1 Fraxinus floribunda
GTGTACTTCTAAGATAGTAAAAACAAGGATTTTTTATGAAACATTATTTCTTTTATACAAATGTACGTAATGAAATTTTATAATACAATTTCCCATCCAACCTTAATATTCAAGACGCTAATATTACCTTAAAAATACCACAACCCGTGCATTGCACGGGTGTAAAACTAGTTGTCGATAAATGTCTAAACATGTAAGGTGAACCATATGGTAACATTCTTAAGAGAGATCGTAGCTCACTATGATTGTAACTTCTTTGAAAACTTACAGTAATTTTTTGGGTGTATAAAAAATTGGATTCTTTTTTTTTTTATTTTTTATTTCCCCTTATTTTATTATTTTTCAAAATTCGTTCATTTTACTAAAGGTTCACTTTGGAATAATAATCATGTCAATTTAGACTCAATAATTTCTGGCATTATATGTCCAGCAAATAAATAAAACATTTATCCCTAATTGCATAACACCACAACAAATGACCAATCGGTTTTACATTGAAAATTTCATATTTTGACCATTTCCAATCTCTACCTTAAGGTGCAAAGATTGTATTGGATTTCCAATTTCAGGACGGCATGAAACAACAAAAGAGAGTGGAAATTAATATTGCATTATGGAGTCTATAAATAAACTGGTCTTCAGTGCTATTCTTCATCTTGTTTTTAAAATTCTATCTCATCCTTAATTATCTTTGAATTAATGGCGAAACACATTCTCTTATTCGGTCTCGTAGCTCTCACATTCGGTTGCTTTGCCTTTGCATTCGAGTCTTCACCTTTACAATATTTCTACTAACTCTGGTAATTAATAATGCATTACATAATTTGTTAAAGACATTTTTCAACACATCGCAATGATAATTTCTATGCTTCTTTTCAGCAAGAGTAAATGGGCTCGCCTGCAAGAATCCTATGCCTGTTTCAGCGAATCATTTCTCCTTTAGTGGGCTGCATTTGCCTGGTAATACATCAGACAAAGTGGGATGGAGGCACAGTGACTGTGGCTCAATTGCCAGGACTCAACACTCTGGGCATTTCAATGGTTCGTATAGATTATGCACCATGGGGAATCAACCCTCCTCACACTCACCCCAGAGCCAGGGAAATCATAATCGTGCTTGAAGGTTCTCTTCGAGTTGGATTCGTGATCTCCAACCCTGATAATAGCCACGTTACTAAAGTTCTTCAAAAGGGTGATGTGTTTGTTTTCCTGTTAGGACTTGTTCACTACCAACGCAACGTTGGAAACAAATACTATAGCCATTGCTCCATTGAGCAGTCAAAATCCTGGTGTTATAACCATTGCAAGTGCTATTTTTGGATCAACACCAGACATTGCTAATGATCTTCTTGCCAAATCATTCCAAGTGGATAAGAGCGTTGTAGATCAGCTCCAAGCCAACTTCTAGAGCATCAATTTGTGTGGTTATGCTTTTGGAAATTCAGTGTTCCTATCAATATTTGTGTTCTTGTTTATTTGACTTTTTTCATTGGGGCATTTTTTTTGTTTCCCTCATTGTTACAAGTGATTTACTCAGTCTACATTAACAATCTAGATATTTCTGGAATTGACTCCGTTTGTGCAGATTTTGGGAGTACGGTGTTTATGAATGAAGCTTGCCAACGTCGGCCTTGTTCCCCCTGTGACGGAGGAGAAACGTGGCATTGTACGTGTAGCTTTTTTTGTTTATGAATACATGTGTATATAATATATGTACACCTAGTCCATAGATGTAGAGTACTATGTGGTAACATCTAACTTCTGTTCATCATGTAGCTTGTGAGGTGGCTCATCATTATCATGATCAAAATCATTGTTGTGTTATAATTATATTGATGTCGATCTAATCCTACTCGAAAGTCCCTAGATCATTAACTTATTCATGGATACATCCAAAACGCTGTTGCTAATAAGACTTGAAATTACATCTTAAAAGACCAACATTGTTAAGATGAGTAACTTAATTTCTTGTATATTTATTTTATCATCTTTTGATCTATAATTTATTCCTTACGGTCGCTTCTAGCTTGAATGCATAATCTTGCAGCCTCAGTGCTTGATCAACTGGATGCACGCGACACATTTCTGATTAATAGCACTCTCCTGTTTCTCTCTGTAACTAGCGTTCAAAAAACAATATATCCTCTCATCCTCACTCATCCAAGTTCACCTCAATCCTTTGACCATTTGTTGCTTATTTCTTTCTCTTTTCTAACTCTCTCTCCATGAAGAAGATAATGGCATCCCAGGACATTAATGCCTTCACTTGTTGAAAGCATACCCCTACTTAAGAATGTGATGAGCTCATGACAACTTAAGAATTTTTCAACAGAAACCGTCATTAGGGACTACAGGTGCCAAAAAATGGAAGATTGAAGACAATACTATAAATAAATATAATTGAATGTGAAAGTGCAAAATGAAGTAATGGTTAAGGAGGACAAATGCAATTTTCCCATTAATTTTGTATCTCGGACAAATTCTTTTTAATCAAATTTCAAATCAATATAATATAAATTCCATTCACATCTTACATTCATATTTATTATGAGGCCAATTAGTCCATCAAAAAGAGTAAGCCTCTTATATGGATCAACAACAATTTCTTGAACTTTTACTCTTATCTATTTTTTTTTAAAAGCTTTATCATATCTATTTATTTTCATTTCTTTATTTGTTATTCAGAATAATAAGCCCCCACTTGGCCTCCATTTTTTAAAACTCATTTTCAACTACATATTTTATGGAATCCACAACTTTTATTAACTTTGAACCAAATATTTCATTAACTTATATCAAAATCTACTAAAAATCTAATTTTTCGCTAAACCAAACAGGGAATAAAGCTATCAAATTCTTGCATATCTCCATATATGTGTGTCTCTTTTATAGTATAGGGTCGTATTAGTCAAAGATCACGTGATTCTGGATTGGAGTCTATCTTGAATCTATCTCGAGCATCTCCAAGACAAGAAACACGAAATAATGGTAACACGTCTAAACAGGAGGGTGGGGCATAAAAGTAGGAAAGCGATTGTAGTCGAGAGTAAATACTAATCTGCATTAACATTGCTTTTCAAGAAATGTCCAAACAAACAAATTAAACCAAAACTGATCTGCTTCCATTTCCACTTCCCGTAGCCGACTCGTCTAAGACATCCAAAAGTAATGGATTTAAATTTTAAAAGTATACATTCAGGAATTCTGCTACAACTACATGCTGCAGAGAGAGAGAATAAATTTGCTAAACCATACCGTGGATAGGTCAACTTGTTTCCAGATAAAGTGGCAAAGCAGAATGACTCCAGGATAAGCCGGTTGCTGTACAAGAAAAAAAAGATTATCAGCTTTTCTTTAAAGTATACAAGGGTACATGCAACAATTAAGTAATATTATTACCTTCTGGCTCCATACGCAACCAATCTTGGCCACATATCAGAGCTTCTCTCAAATCTGGACTCAGGGAACTCCGATGATGGTCAAGCACTCTACCACTGTTGCTAAATGCTACCTCCAGTCCAAGAGTAGACATGGGAATACCCAAAACATCGCGTGCCATCATAGATAGGATGGGATACCTGGGGGTGTGAACTTTCCACCAATTTAATATGTTGAAATCATTATTACGTGGAAAGACGGGTTCCTCCAAATACTTGTCCAGATCCGACGTTGTGTTCTGATTTTGTGAGGTTTCATATAAGAACTTGTCAAAGCCCTTAAGTTTATCTCTACTACTATAGCTAGTACTGTCGAAGCTCCCCCCAGGCCGAGTTGATTCTTTGTCCAGTGTAGTTGAGCCAATAGAGTACTCAATGAAAAGTTCCCTAATACCATCAGAAACTTCTTTCACATGATGAGGAGCATCACTACCATAAATCTGGGGATAATAATATTCAACTAATTTCATTTTGAAACGAGGATCTAAGATTGCTGCTACAGCCAAAACCAAACTGCATTTGCTCCAATATGTGTCAAATTTGTTCTTCATCTTTAATGCCATTGAACAAAGAAAATCATCTGGGTTCTTACACCATTCAATTAAACGAATGTGCATATCACATATCTCTGGAAAATATATATTGGAGGTTGGAAATCTGGCTCCCGAAAAAACATTGGTATACTCAACAAGAATTTTCATATAACCTGTAACAGAACTTGCCCATTCCCATTCCACATCAGATAAGGACATTGTGTAGGCAGGATCATGCTCTTGCAGGAGAGAAAATGCACCCCTGTATTCTAATGCTGCTTCAAGCATCATATATGTAGAATTCCATTGCATTGGGCAGTCAAGAACTAAACGTCTCTCAGTAGTGATTCCAACTTGTCGCGCAATCTCATTTAGTTTTCCTTGGACTGCTTGTGAACTTCTAATGTGCCTTATACTTTCTCGAATTTTATGGGTCACATTTCGAACTGTTTCCATGACATCTTGAACAATGGATTTCAAAAGTTGTGTCACACAGCGTATATCAAACAACTCACCATTTCTCAAAAGCGGTTTGTTTTGAGATAGCCAGTCCTTGATCCTGAAGACCATAATGTCATATGCAGAACAATCATCAAAAGTCATAGAAAACAACTTTCGGTCAATGCCCCAGTCCTTCAGACATTTAACAATAACTTCTGAAAGTATGTCACCAGTATGAGATACATCCAGTTTTATGAAGTTAAGCATCTTCTTCTGTAGCCTCCAATCAAAATCAATATAATTAGCTGTCAGGCACATATACTCAGAATTTTCAGGTGAACCCCATATACCAACAGCAAGGTTAATCCTACCATCCAAATGATGTATGACCTCAAATACCTTCTGTTTCTCCTTCCTGTATATGGTCATGCAGTCAAGCTCAATAGCACTATTATTCATGATGTCAAATGAGGGCTGCAGATTCTTCACAAAAATTTTGAATCCAACATCATCGACCATATCCAAGGGATAACCATGTAACATAATCATATGGGCAAGATCCAACTGACTCCGAACTTGATCAAATTTAGCACTTCCTACATTCACAGTTCGATTGATTTCTTCTTTCTTTTGTTCCTGAACAAAGTTATATGGTATGGCGGTAATGATTTCTTCTTTTATTTTCCCCTCTTCAAAGCTGACTGCTGTAAGACTACCAGTACTTTCTTTTCTCTTCTTCACAGGAAGTAATTGAGAAACATCATAATTGGACCTCTTCAGACATCGTATCAAATGATTCCTTAGATGCGTTGTACCACTGTTACTAGATCCGCTTAATTTCTTTTTGCAATGGACACAAATAGCATAGCACATGTCTGCCTTTCTAACTCTTTCAAAGTGATTCCATACGACAGACGTCAACCTCTTTGGTTTCTTGGAAGGAGTTTCATCTGATATTTCCATGACATGGACTTGATATTAGCAGAAAACTATCTGCATCAGTTAAATGAAGAACTTCAAAAATCATAATATGCTTCCTCTAAGATAAGAGCTATGCAAGAAACAACCACAATAAAAATATAACAACAGAACAACATAGACCACCATTAATAGTGTGCATAATGGATGGGGAGAGTGCAGGTTATAACAAGGACCAAAATTCTCAGACATACAACACATTGGACTCAAAGCAGACAAACAGCGCGAAAGGAGCATCCCACAATTAGTTATAAGGCAAACAATATCTAATTATAAAAAACTATAAGTGAAGTTCTATAATACAGAAGGACAGCACGATAAATCTTTAAACTCAACTAACCCTTCATGAATTGATCAGGACTTGTACCACAACTGCCTCCCCAAGAAATTTTTTTCATTCCCTACACATAAAATTACTCTAGAACAAGTAAAAGAAACGAAAATATAAGAGAATAAGAAGGTTCAATTTGATTTCAAAATTGCATGGGTTCTAACAATTGTACCCATTTAAACATTTCCAAACGAAAATAGATAATCTCCCAATTAATTCCAATTAAAATACAGCAAACCATCAGAAAATACTCATCAAGAATTCAACTATTTAGCAATTGACATCAATTGAACCAATTAAATGTTTGAAAAATCAAGGTACCAAATTTATATAATAGGACATATATAGAGCAAAATCGAGCTTGAAGTTGCATTGGATTATGTAAAGTGGGTCGGATCTAACATAAAAAGAAGGGAATTCGAACCTGAAAGTCAGAATTTTGTGCGTTGGAGGAGTTTACGGAGACAGTCCGATCGGAGGATCCGAAAGAGGATTAGGGTTTGGTTCCCGGAAGAGTTTGGATATGATACGAACCGAATTTTGTAGACCCGGAAATTGGGTCCGGGCGTGCGATTTCTGTTGTTTGGTTTACCTAAGTTGGGTCCGGGGAATCCAACAAGGTCGGGTTGGATACATTGATTGGGTATAAGGTTGGACATGATTAAGTTCGGTTCAATTTTGAAAAGAATCAAATGAAATCAAAATTTTCGGGTATTTAATAAATGAAATCGTCGGATCCAAACATACTTCAGAATCGAATCGAACCAAAATTTTCAGGTATTTAATAAATGGAACCATCAGATTCAAATATAATTATGGAATGATTGGAATCGTTTGGCTCAGTTCAATTCGGTTCTGCTCGATTTCGTACCATAATTATTTTTTTTAACATATACAACAACACTATATAAATACAATTAATGACATGTTCATTCGTAACTTCGATCGACAGTTGGAGAGGGGAAGTCGGACTATGCAGTCGGCGACTTCGATTTGGCCATGTAGATGTAAATTTTCAATTTATCAAATGATTTGGGGTTGGTGGACTTTTGCTTACCGAATGAAAGTATGAAATTGGAAAGGGAATGATAAAAATTTAAAAATGTCTAAATTTTGGGCTAACAATAAAATCAATAAGAGGAAATTACAGTCACCCCTACTTTTAAATTACCATTTTCATAAATCATATAACAAGTTTTACTTTTCAAAAATCAGGTTATAATTAAAAGAATTTAATATTAATAATTATTTACAAATTAAATTTAATCATTTTTCATTTCTCACCGTTTCTCTCTCTTTCTCTCTCTACCCTCACCCCTTATCGTTTTCTCTCTCTCTCCGTCCTCAACCTCTTCCTTCGTCGACGACGTGGGCGCTCGAAGCGGCGGACGGTGGCGCACGAAGATCCAGTTAAATTTTTCCCTAAGGTTTCGCAGATCCGTTTCTCTCTCTCTCTCTCTCTCTCTCTCTCTGGCCTCAACGCGTTTATCTTCTCTCTGTCGCTGTCTTCTACCTTTTCTCTCGCCGCTTGAAGCGGTGGATGGTGGGACGGTGGCGCTCGAAGATCCAGTCAGGTATTTCCCTAGGGGCATTGCAGATCCATCAGTCTCTGTCCTTTATTTTTTTTAATTGAGTGGTGTGGTGGTCTTCGGTACGGCGGTTGGGTGTGTGCGTGGGATTAAACGGTGCTGCGCCGTGGTGTTGGTGTGCAGGTTTGTGCTTGGGTGTGTGGGTGTGTCGCTGCTGCTGTTCCTGTGGGTTTGTGACTCGGTTGGTCTATGGTGGTTTTGGCGACGTTTTTGTTGTTGTTTCGTGTTTTGGGGTTTTACACTGATTGTTGATATGTGATTTTATGGTTGGTGATTGTGGATCTGTGGGTTTATGGTTGGTGGTGGTGGTGGAGGTGGAGGTGGTTTTTGGGGGTTTTTTTGGTGGTGGTGGTATAGGTGGATTTACTGATGTTGGTGGTGGATATTGACGGTGGTGAGGTGGCTTTGTAGTGGATCGGCGCTGTTGGCGAATCTGGTGGCGATCTGCAGTAATTATGATCTGCCGTGAATGATTTGTGTGGTTGTTGGCGATGGTGGTATAGGCAGCGACGGTGATGCGACTGGTGGCAGGGTGGTCACAAAAGTCGGTGGTGGTCACACAAGAAATCTAACTATGACCTTAAAATTGTGACTAAAAAATAATATGTGACCAATAAATTTGAAAATATATGACTGATAGACAACTGTGACCCGTATTTTTTGGATTCATGACCAATAAAATAATATGTGACCTATAAAATTATTGATTTGTGACCTCGAAATAATTAGTCGCCTACATTTTTTGATCTGTGACCGATAAAAAAATCGTGACCTATAAATTTTGTGATTTGTGACCCAAGAAAATATGTGATCTATCAATTTGTGATCGATAAACAAATTGTGACTACAAATTTTTTGAAATTTGATCCCAAACTAATTTGTGACATGAAAATTCTAATTTGTGACCGAAAATTAATATGTGACTAACTAAATTGTGAATCTGTGACCAAATTTCAAAGCGGGAGCGGTCANACTGTGACCGAAATAATTTGTAACATAAAATTATAATTTGTGATCGAAAAATAAGATGTGACTAACTAAATTGTGAATCTGTGACCAAATTTCAAAGCGGGAGCGGTCATCGGAATAGTCACCGAAATAATTATCGGAATCGGAACGATCGCCGGAGAAGAGTGGTCGCCGAAAAGGTCGTCGGAACAGTCGTCGAAGAAGAGTGGTGATCGGAACGGTCTGTAGGGGTAGTGGAGGTGGGGTGGGTTAATTATATTATATTAGAATTAAATATTTAATAATAAATTGATTTAATAATTTATTATTTCATAAGTAAAAAATTAAAAAACCTGATTTTTGAAATTTAAAACTTGTTTTTGTATTTTTGAAATGGTGTAAAGTAAATACTTTAGAAATGTATTGTTCCCAATTAATAGTTAAGCCAAAAAATTAAAATAAAAAATTGATTTTAAAAATTGGACTGAGCTAGGCTAGGCTAACTAGGCATAGACTTGACTTGGGAGTTTGAGTATTAACCACTAAATTAATTAATTTACTAATTTGTTTAGAAAAAATTAAAATAATTTAATTAGTTCGATATAAAAAATTATTTAAATTCGATTCTTATTTGATTATTTGATTCTTGGTTTACAACCGAGAACCGAATCGAACCTACTGGTTCTCGATTCAAATACTCATTCGGATATTTAACTTATGAAGAACAGCTTGATTCGATTCGATTCGATCCGGTCTATTACTTCACCAAATAGTTACAGATGCCTTAGCAAATATCTTGGGACCACAAGCACAAAAATTGGTATGATAACATTAAAATCTTAACCTAGTTGATTTTTTTGAGAAGTGATTTTGTTAAAAGTAATTTTTCGGGGAATGTTTAGTCAAAAATTGAAGAAAACTTATTGAGAAATATGAAAAATAATTTTTTTAGAATATATAGTTGGAAATGAATATAGTGACAAAGTTTTGAAAAACATAATGGACTTTACTTATAGCTCTACACATACATAATAATTTACATACATATGATGTAGTGAAATATGATTAGGTTAGATTTCTTCAACCAAATAACTAAAAAAATTAAAAAATTACCACTCTCTTTCTGCAACATCATTTGTATGTAAACCATTATATAATTCAATTATTTACAAGTAGTATTATTCGTTGAAATAAGTTCTTTAGAAACTTTAATTTTTGCACCCCTTCTATGCCAGACAAACAACAGACTATAAAAGGTTAAGATGTTAAGTTGAAAAATTTAGGGGCGATTCTCTTGTCACCCCTATGGCCAAAATCATTCATTTCAACCTATTTGCATTACAAATGAAACTTATGCGGATATATGCAAGCATGTATGTAGGCGTTTGAACATACGCAGAAAAGATGAAAGAACGAAACTGAAGCCCTGAACACATGGGAAGGAATGCATTTCTCCTCAAATCAAACCCTTGCATCATCTCAATGAAGAAAAGATCGAAATTGTTGAACAAAAATTTTGACACGTTCAAGCCTATACTATTTGCATTGCTGTATTGCTCGGTTATCAAGCCATCTTTACAAGAGTGAATCTACTGGTCCATAAATGCAGTTTTTTTTTTTTTTTATGATTTCTTTTGACAAGTCAACTTAAGGAGGACCGCACACAAGAACTGAAAGGCTATACAAAAGTTGGCTGGAGCATAGTGAGCTCTCTCCGATCTACAACCTGGATAACCAAGAATTGACGAATTTAGAGGTGCTCAAATAGTTTAAGTGCAATTAAAACTTAGCAGCTTACGTGAACATTTGAGGACGACTACGAGAGAGCTGAGGCCGCTTTATTGGTGAAAGGATAAGATTCCTTAGAGTCATCGAGGGATTGCTAGCTATTCCACTCCCACCACCAAAAGAAGGGCGAGCACCAGCCATCCTGTTTCCGGCATCAATTGGAACTGTTGAGTGTTTCCCAGGAGAACCATTTGATATGTCAAAGGGCCCAGAGTTGGAACTTTTCTGTCTTGCTGGCCACAGGTCCTCTCGTGGTCCTGGAGTTTCAGGAGTGCGAACCCACCAATCTGCAAAAAATAAGTCAACTATACTTTTTTGGAAGAAAACAATAGACATGGTAAAAATGTTATAACATTAATGAGGAAGAGACAAATTTAAAGAATTCGGTCAACTTGTTCAGAGGTTAAACATTTTTTTTTCCAGTTTGCCAATCTAAACCAGCTTCATAATGACCTGCCCATGCTTTAAACAGAACGGAACTACCTTTTCTAGTAGCATCTCTATTCCCCACCATAGTAGCAGGACTTGAGAACAAATCAGGCTCTACTCTTGTATAGAAGCTGTCTGCAGGTTGAATTGCTGATCGTTTCATCGACTCATATTCACTTTTTAATTGATCATACATTTCCTCAAGTTTCCTTTTTTGCCTGTCAGAGATTAATAGTTGATGAGTTTTTATGCACCACAATGGACTCCAGAAGTTGAAAAGGTCATTGAGAAATTGACCTGGATTTCTCTGAAAATTTTTCTTGCAGCTCTTGCTTGTCTTTAGACAAGCTCTCAAGCTCTTGCTCCATCATCTGGCACCTCTTAGCCATTTTCTGGTATGCAGTATGAATCTGCTCCATTTTCTCTGTGAATTTCTCTTGCATTGCTACACATTTCTGCCGGCATTGACCTGCTATTTTGTTCATCTTAGCTTGCATCTCCAAATCCTTTTGCCCAATATAAAACATTACACTTCTGTAAGCACTCTTCATTACTGGGAATGTCGTAGGAAAATGAATGGGACAAACACATACTCTGAGAAACATATTCGAACTAAGAAATAGATGTAAATGAAACTTGCTAACAAGATATTCACATGCTCAAGTGAATAACTAGCCAAATTTATGATTCATGGTACTGAGAATATGAAATGAATTGCTGAGGATACATATCTGAGGAGATATCCCAGCCATGACCATCTGCAGGAGAGTGTCAAAGAATCGGTGAGGTAGCTGGTGCAACATAACTTGAGCTAATATCATGTACAAAAAAGCCGAGAGAGATGACAAGGGAGTTTTCAGGAGTGGCTTCTTACATTTATCCATTCATCATTTGGATTGATGTCCACAGGTTTCATAAGACTGCAAGTGAAAGACCAAGTCATGTAAAAAAAAAGTCAAATCATGCAAACGCCATAAACAAACTCCTCATTGACAACCTACAAGCTGGTGGTTGAACAAACGTTATAATACCTTTTAGAGAGCACTTGATCACATATTGGGCAAGCAGCATCATTGCTGAGAATCTTATTGGCATCTTCAGGGCCTTAAAAATAATTAAGGAAACCTTATCCTAGTGAATCAAGTCTCTGCAGCTTGAAGGAAAGAAATTATATGCATAAATGAAGGTAATTCATCCCTTTGGATACAAAAAAGGTGGCCACAAGTGGTGGTAACAGCCCGTCCGTCCAACTCTCGCCAGCATGCATTACATCTCATTTTAGCCTTCAAATTTGATTTTTTAGTTCAATGTACATTGCGAGGTAATACCTGGAGTTATAACAATAATCTTATGTAAATTACCTGACAAGTATGCTCTATACTAAGTTCAATATTCTTAAGCAATGACAATTACTGAATTGAGAATGCGAGAACCTAAGATAATAGTGCAGTTTATATCTGGTAATGCTTGGGAGAAAGACAGTCCTCAGCAAACTGGGTGTTGACAATTAAAATATTCTTACGTGATGTCAAAGTTGTCCTACTGACCAACTGTACTTCACTAATATGAATTCAGGCAGATTACAACTTGTCATTTTATAAGGTCGCCAAACGTACATCATGTCTTTCCCGGATACAACATTTGAGAGAACAAAAAAATAACTCAGTAAAAACATGATCTCCACTCCTATCAAAGAAATAAATAAATTTAAACAGCGGGAAATTGGGTGCCAGAGCTGATCCTTGTAAACAATTCTCAGTCTTTCAATAAACGTGCATGGGGGTTATTAATCGAAGGATGTCATTTTTGCATGCATTTGACTATTTAAGCTAATCTATTCACCTCAGAGAAAGTACATAATATTAAGGAAAATAAACCAACAATAAAAAGAAACCCACAGGAAAGGGAAGATAATGGATCGAGCATCTATAGCAGTTCAAACGTTAGGTAATAAATAACAGGTAGATACTTTCCAAATCAAAATTTAGATTTTTCAGGACTATGATATTGTATGCAAAAACCTAAAAATTGGCATAGATAACGAGGTTAACCCATATAAGTAAGCAAAATTAAAAAATGTTTTCATTGCAAACAATATTATTAAGCTTCCTACAAACATATGTAAATTATTGAGCTAGAGATGAGTATAATCGTCAAACCTCTACATCATCGTGAGCATATAGAATCATGAAAAAAAAGGAAAATAAATACAGTTGAGCGCTTGAGCCATACAGTTGAGTTAAATTATGTGTTATTTATGTCGTGTTATGAATATTGAGGGAGAAAAGCAATGATTTTCAGATTCCTTTACTTTATTGTTTACTTTTTCTAGGAAATCAAACATTTAATTAGACTTGCCTGAACAGATGAATACAGCTGAGCTCCTGAGCCGTACAGTTGAGTTAAATTCTGTGTTATTCATGTTGTGTTATGAATATTGAGGGAGAAAAGTAATGGTTTTCAGTTTCCTTTACTTTTTCTAGGAAATCAAACATTTAATTAGACTTGCCTGAACATCAACCAGAATTCTTCATAAAAACTTTAAATTTCTAGAAGACTAGTTCTCTGCATAATGATGGATCAAAAACCTGAAATTAGCTTTAAATTGAAAAATTAATTCGAATATATCCACAAAATAAATTCAAAAAAAGGCTTAGAATCAAATCACGACCTACCTAAAAAATGATTGTTCTCCAGAAGCAATTCAATTTCCAAATCCAATTTACTGTAATTGTATATAAAAGAAATTGAAACTCAGAAAATATGCAGTATCGGAAATGGTAATGTATGAAACATAAACCTGGTCGGAAATATGAATTTGTGTATTAGGGCTTTATACTTTTTGTAACACTAACAAAAATTCGAGAAACTGTAACGTTTGCATGTTCTGAAATGAAAAATTCAAATGTGAACGGTTAATTTTGTACAAACCCTAAGCTGAAGTCTTGAAAGTCTCTCACTGCGTGTTTCTCTCACAGCTTCTCTTGATTGATTCGAGATCGACTGAAATGGCGGCAACAATGTTGTTTTAAAGTCGGAGCTTCATTTTATAGCGGGCCAGTTTCACGGTGTAGTGGCCCGATTTTATTTTAGGAACAATTGCAGTAGAGGTCCAACATATTTCAAACGTGTGCAGATTACACCTGAATCTTTCAATCGTAAAGTGGGAGTCCCAAACGTTTCAAAAATGTATGGCAAAAGGATCTTTGGACAGTTTCCATGATTCCATCCAAAATTTGTTAGTTGATCAAAAGCCAAACATTTAACCCTTCATTTTAACAATTTTAAAAATGACGAAATAATAAATCTATATTTTTCACGTAAAACAATAAAAATAATTAAATAAAAGAAACAAAAGAAAAAGAATAAAAAAAATGTCTTCATCTTCTTCCCCCCATTAATTATATTTATTTATGATAACTTTTGTTTTTGTTTATGGTTTTGGTTTTGATTTTCATACAAGAGTTTCTTCATTATCTTCATCTAAAAGTTTTTTTAATGAGTCAAAATACTTTTCAAAAAAACGTTCAAAAACAACTTTTCAATCTCAAAAGCCATCTTTGACCTTATAAAAGTCATGCAAGATAGGCCCTTAGTATCCGTATACGCTGGCTTAGAGAAGGCCATAACATTGACCTATTTTTTGTTTATTTTCATGAAAANATTGACCTATTTTTTGTTTATTTTCATGAAAAGCAAATTAGTTTGTGAGAGTGCTAATAATCTTCAAGACAATAGTACAAGTGGTTAAATGTAGTTGCGTCTATTGTATATGATTTAATGGTTTTCTTGTTTACTTATTGCTTCTACTTCTATGAATCACATGTTTCCTGAGAGAATGACTGAATTAGGGCTGTAAGTAAAAATCGTCAAATCGAACTGAAACCGCATTTTAATTGACCTATTTTTTGTTTATTTTCTTGAAAAGCAAATTAGTTTGTGAGAGTGCTAATAATCTTCAAGACAATAGTACAAGTGGTTAAATGTAGTTGCGTCTATTGTATATGATTTTATGGTTTTCTTGTTTACTTATTGCTTCTACTTCTATGAATCACATGTTTCCTGAGAGAATGACTGAATTAGGGCTGTAAGCAAAAATCGTCAAATCGAAAAATCGAACTGAA
>CAIGRS010242747.1:0-14543 GCA_903798395.1 Fraxinus floribunda
TAGGAAGATCTTTGTATAAGAGATCTTCATTGGGGCGAGGTGAAGCAGGAGTGGAGTCGTAGAAACGGAGTACGGGCCTTTGCATCCGCGGTGTATAGCTGATGAGCTCGAATCTTTTGCTAGAGTCTGTTCAATTTGTCCCTAGTGTAATCGCCTTGACTGTCACGTGGTGCGGTGCAGACCACCCCTGCTGACACGCAACAGGTGAGGCAGCGGGCCCGAATCAGGTCTGTAACAATAGTCCAACAAGTCCATGTATGAATATTCATATAATATAAAGACTTTTAAAGTAGTTGTTGGGACGCGTGGGGAGGAGGGGCCAAGGCTAGGCGAATGGAGTGACGGTGACTTTATAAAGTGGCGATATGAAGCGACGTCGTTGTGTACCAAAGCGATAGGAGTTGGTAACTCTGGGAGAAGTTGTAGCAACATCAAATTCTGCTTCGGCCGAAGTGATATGGGTTGACAACTCTTGTGGAGAGCTGTTGCAACGCGAAGCTGTTGCGGCCGAAGGGATAAGAGTTGGGGACTCTGGGGAAAGTTGTAGCAACATCAAATTCTGCTATGGCCGAAGTGATATGGGTTGACAACTCTTGTGGAGAGTTGCTATAACGCGAAGCTGTTGCGGCCGAAGCGATAGGAGTTGGCGACTCTGGGAAAAGTTGTAGCCACATCAAATTCTGCTATGGCCAAAGTGATATAGGTTGACAATTCTTGTGGACAGCTGCTGCAATGCGAAGCTATTACGGTCGAAGCGATAGGAGTTGGCGACAGCTTTGGATTATGTTCCAATGATTTGAAAGCTTTCCCGTCTTCTCGAGACACTTACAAGGGGTGCCTACTTCTTCCAAGACACGCCTCCTTTGCCATAAATGGTAATGATGGCGACGGTTCCCCATTTCTAGGGGCGACGAGTCTGGGCCATGCGTGAAGTTCACCACTTCATCAGGACCTTTCATCTTGGTGACTTTTGAATTTTAATAGTGATGTTGAGGCTTTAGATTTGGACGGCCCAGATGTGATTGGGGCTGATCCAACGGTTAAGGTGAGCCCCAGGATACCTATATAAGGTTCATCCTTCATCATTTGAACCTTTTACTGTTGCGAAAACCATTTACTCGTTAAAGACTCTTTTTGTTTTCTACGTTCTTGCACTTTTCGACGAACAATGAAAGCAAACTCCGGCAACCATTGCTAGACTCCATCCGATGACTAATGTCATCAGTTACAGTAGGTAATATCTGTGCATTTTCAGACTTCATTTCTTTTTTCTCTAGATACCTTCGAGAATTCCGAAATGGCGAGTGATTCTTCTGTTGTGAGGAGAAGTGAAGAGGGGCGAGGCGAGGCGAGGCGAGGAGAGTTCTGCTCTGAGGAAACCCATGCTATTATCTTTGGATGAGCTGAGTAGGGCCATTAAGGCTGAAAAGAACATTTGGAAATGGCCAGACTCTCCCGTAAACACTTCGGTTCAATGGAGGGCTTCGAAATACCCTTCCAAAATTACCACGGAGGTACTGGAGAGGTGTAGGGTAGTTTTTAGGATCCCTCATAACATAGAATTGATCGTACCCAAGCCCCATGAAAGGGCCTACTATCCGAGGCCGGGGTGCGTAGCTGTAAGTAAGAATATTCTTAAGGTCGGCTTTAGGCTTCCCTTCCACCCGTTTTTTAGGCTATTGCTTCATTCATACGGGTTGACTCTGACGTAACTCAACCCGAACTCATGATCCCAGATGGTGGGGACGTGGATGGTGTGGCATAGGGCCAACATAGGGGCAAATATGCCATTTAGCGAGTTTCATTCCATTTTTCTGCCAAAGTGTGTGGCTGGGGAAGACGAGACTGATGGCTGGTATTATCTGGCGCCTGGGAGGTCTCACTCCCCTATTATAACTGGGTTTCCCTCTTCTGTCAAGAGTTGGAGGAGTTCCTGGTTTTGGGTTGTCAGGAGGTAGGATACAATAGACGGTGACCCCATGGCGCCTCTTACCATTCCCACATCATACTCAACCTTCAGTAAGTTCATTTCCTGAGCTGACTTCACTTGTATTTTTGCTTATGATTTCATATATATTGCTTGCAGGCTCCCTCTCGAGGTGTGAAATATCCGAGGAGGACTGGGGCATAATAAGTCAGCTCTATCAGACGGGGCCATTGGAGAGGAGTTTTAAGGAGATTATCGACCAAAACACCCACTTCGTTCTACACGGGCTGATGTCGAGCCAAGGTGAATACCTCACTTCAGCTCCTTTCACGCTTTTTGCCCTTATTGGTGAATTCTTGGCCTTTTATGTTTCCCTTGCAGATGACTTTGCCAAGAAGAAAGTACAAAGGCCCGATTTTACCATGATCCGTAAATCGGTGGCGGAGGCGAAGGCATTGAGAACAAGTTCGGCTGCTTACAAAAAGTAGTCGGAGTGTCTGCTTACTATCAGCACGGCTGGACAGCAGCCAGTTGAGGAAAACGAGATAGAGGAAAGAACCTCCCTTGTAAGAGAAAGAAAAGAGTCGGCCCATCTAGGGCCTCTGCTCCGGCTCCATCTGGTGCAACCGCTTCTCCTTCTTCCGATGTTGGGTGACCGTGGCGGCCCCTTCATCCATTCCTCAGGCCATTATGCTGATAATTGCTTAATTTGTGGTGGATTCGATGAACAAGAGGCATGTCGTCACTCCAACTCGGGGCAAAGCTACTAATTTCTTGGGGAGCAAGGACGAAGACCTCCCCAAAGCAGTGCTGAAGATGCTCTCTTTGGAGACTGCCTCAGCTGCGAGGGTCCACAATAAGTATTGGACTGAGGACCGGGCTGACCACGCCGCCTCTTGCGACATCAGGACCACTTAGCCGCCAATAATGCCTACGTGGCTAGGGGGCTGAGTCTTGGGGCAACAACAGAGAATATGGTTAGAGGCCTCTGAAAAAAGAACGAAGACCTGGAAAAGAGGCTGGAGGCCTCGCTAAACTGGGAGGCTGAGGTGGAGAAAGCAAAAAAGGAGGCTGAGCTGGCGGAGGATAAGAGAAAGCTAGACTCGACTGAGATACAAGTTAATCAATTGTAGAACGAATTGCATGAGTTGGCTTCACTAGTGGTCACTTTGACCAAGAGGATCGACCAGTCCAACGAGCATCAAAGGCTTGCCTCCGAGGCCCTTGAGGGAACGAATAAAGAGAAAGCCGAGCTGGAAAAACACACCGAGGCCCAGGTTAAAGAGATTGATTATCTAAAGGCAGAGGTGAAAACAATTGGCGAGGCGGCAGTCCAGAATTACAAGGAAAACTTTAACAAGACGCCAGAGTACGATGACTTCACTAATTTCTAGGCGTCCTAAGCTGTCAAAGAGATGATGTCTCACCTGCATGAGCACCACCCCGACCTTGACATTGAATTTCTTGAGGAGAAATTTGACGGTCCTACTGGTGGCAAGCCCATAGCAGAGGCTGAGGATGAGGATGCTCCCCAAGAGGAAGAGGTTGGGGAAGAACAGGCTGAAGCCGGGCCAGTTGTGGATTAAGATTAGAGATTTTTGTAATTCCATTTTCTATATAAATGGCTTCGACCTCCCTTTTGGCATTAATGGAATTTATTTTCTTCAAGTGTTATCGCTTCAGTCTATTTCCATTTTATTGCTCAAGTATTCACTTCTTCTAGAATCACTTCGGGTGAATAACAATAGTAAATGAATTAAGTATAATCGTATCGGCTTACGTAACCACTTAATGAGATGGAAGAAGCCAATGAACAACCAAGGAAATTGCATTGGCCATGCTTAACCAATTAATGAGATGGAAGAAGGTAATGAACAACCAAGTAAATCGCATTGGCCTTGCTTAACCAATTAACGAAATGGAAGAACCCAATGCGTAATTTGTCCTTTTTTATGTACGAGACCTACTTTATTAGAGATTACACCCGCGCCCCCTTTAACTGAACAAATATTTCATTGGAGGTGGCCTCTTCGAAGGAGCTTGCACCCCTGCAAGGTCTCTTGGTGAGTGCACTTTCTGTTTCGTCAAAGATGGTACCCGCACCGCCTCTGACTACACAGATTTCCTTAGAAGTAACCCCTTTGAAGGAGCTTGCACCTCCGCAAGGTCGCTTGATGAGATCACTTTCTGTTTCGTCAAAAATGGCACCCGCACTACCTCTCACTACGCAGATTTCCTTGGAGGTGACCCATTCGGAGAAGGTTGCACCTCTGCAAGGTTACTTGATGAGTGTTGATGTAAGAACGACGTGAATAGATAATTCATTTATTTTATTGCAATATTTACATGATTACAAGGTTCCCACTGGTAGTACTTTCTCAAATGCTCGATGTTCCAGGGGTGAGGCATCGTCTTCCCTTTCAGATCCTCTATTGTGTAAGTGTCGGTTAGATCTGCCGGACTATTTTGTACGGACCTTCCCAATTTGGGCCCAAAGTCCCTATGCCAGGGTTTTTAGTTGAGGAAAAAACCTTATGGAGTACGAGATTGCCGATGCGAAATATTCTCTTCTTTACTTTAGCATTGTAATAATGTACCGTCTTACGTTGTTAGGAAGCGAGCCTGATTTGAGAATCATCTCTTTTTTCTTCAAGAAAATCCAGCTCCACCCTCCTTTATTCATCATTTGTTACTTCTTTAAAGTGTATGCGGCGAAGAGAAGGAATACTAACCTATACCGGGCTCATCGCCTCAACCCCATAAGTCATAGAGAAGGACGTTTCCCCAATAGCTGTTTTGTAAGTAGTTCGGATGGCCCAAAGGACCTAGGAGAGCTCGTCCACCCATGCTTTTTTGGAGGCATCTAGCTTCCTCTTCAGGGTAAACTTTATGGTTTTGTTGACCACCTTGACTTGACCATTCGCTTGTGGATGATGAGGAGAAGAGAAATGCTTTCTGATTCCGAGCTCATCGCATAAGTCCCAGATCTTCCTGTTGTCGAACTGTCTGCTATTGTCTGAGACCAGGGAATGATGTATGCCGGATCGACATATGATGTTCTTCCAGAGGAAATGTCTGATACCAGGGAGTGAGGTATGCCGCAGCGACAAATGATGTTCTTCCAGAGGAATTTAGAGGTGTTTGCTTTAGTAATCTTTGACAGAGGCTCTGCTTCCACCCATTTGGTGAAGTAGTCGATGGCAACGATGACGAAGCGAGCGTTTGCTCTCTCCTTGGGCAAGGGGCCAATAAAATTCACACTCCATTTGGTGAATGGCCAGGGGCTGGTCACTACAGTAAGCTCTTGTGAGAGTTGCCTTTGTACATTGGAGAAGCGTTAGCACTGTCACATTTACGCACAAATTCAATAGCATCCCTTTTCAGGGTTGACCAATAATATCCTTGCCAGAGTATTTGTGTGCCAGGGCTGGTCCGTCGGAGTGATTTCCACAAATGTTTTCATGAACTTCCCTTAGGATGTAATTCACCTCTTTTCCCCCTGCACATCTGAGGAGAGGAGAGGAGAAACCACACTTATATAGAATATCATTCTGTAGGATGAAATTAGCAGCTCTTCTCCGAAGCCTTCGAACCTCGATTTCATCTTTCGACAAAGTTTGTTCTTTCAGGTAGGCTAAGATTGGTAGCATCCATGGTGGTGTACTCTCAATCCACATTAGTTATTTTCCTTTCTTGATGGAAGGCTTAGTTACGTACTCAATTGGTACTACTCTGAGTAGTTCTGAATCTTTGCTACTGGCCAATTTTGACAGTTCATCTGCATGGAAATTCTCCTGGCGTGGCACTTAAATCCATTCAAACTTTTCAAAGTTGGGCAAAGAATCCATTACCAGCTTCAGATATGCTACCATGTGTTTGTCCCTGGCCAAAAAGTTCCCATTCACCTGGTTAACCACCAACTGTGAATCACTATTGATAATTACTCTCTTCACTTGCAGTTCTTTTGCTAGCCAAAGTCCTGCCAGAAGGGTCTCGTATTCAGCCACATTATTGAAAGCTTTGAACCCAAGTCTGAAGGCAGAGTTCAGCTTATGCCCTTCTGGACTTTCCAGCACAACACCCGCTCTGGAGCCTGTTTCTCCTAAAGAGCCATCAACAAAGAGATTCTAGGTGCAGGGTTCTACTAGGACCATGGCCACTTCGATTTCTGGGGCTTTAGTAAATTTTACCACAAAGCTAGTCAGGGATTGGCCCTTGATTGCGGTCCGGGACGTGTACGTTATATCAAATTCACTGAGTTCAATAGCCCACTTCACTAGCCTTCCTGAAGCATCTGGCTTCTGTATGACTTGCCTTAGTGGGAAATTTGTTAACATGTGAATACTATGAGCCTCTTAACTTTCGAGAAGCGGTGACCAAAGCAAGAGCCAATTTCTCCATATCTGGATAACGAGCTTCGACAGGTAGCAAGGCTTTGCATATATAATATACTGGCAATTGGTGGGCCTCTTCTTCTCGTATAAGAACTGAACTAATTAAATCTTCAGCTACTACCAAGTATAGCAATAAGGGTTCTCCTTCCTTTGGTTTGCTTAGGAGAGGTGTTCGTCCCAAGTAGTTTTTCAACTCCTGAAATGCCTCTTCACATTCTGGGGTCCATTGAAATTTATTTTCCCCTTTGAGAGTCTTGAAGAAAGGTAGTCACTTTTTAGTGGCCCTCGAGATAAAGCGATTGAGTGCGGCTACTTTACCAATGAGCTGTTGCACTTCTTAGGGCTTTTGTGGTGACCTCATCTCTATAAGAGCCTTGATTTTCTCTGGGTTGGCCTCAATCTTCCTCTAATTTATAATGTAGCCTAAGAACTTGCCCGAGGCCACGCTAAATGCACATTTAAGAGGGTTCAGCCTCATTTGGTACCTTCTTAGTGTTTGGAAAGCTTCACCCAAGTGTTTAATGTGTTCTCCAACTCGTAGGCTTTAAATTAGCATGTCATCAACAAAGACTTCCATAGATTTTTTGAGCTGTTCAGCAAACATTTTGTTGACTAACTTCTGGTAGGTAGCCGTAGCATTTTTTAGGCCAAAGAGCATCATCTTGTAGCAGTAAAGCCTCTATTAGTGATGAAAGAGGTGCTCTCCTCGTCTCCTAGGAACATGAGAATTTGATTGTAGACTGAATAGGTATCCATGAAACTTAGCAGTTCTTGCACAGCAGTCGAATCCACTAACTGATCAATTCGTAGAAGTGAAAAACTATCTTTTGGGCAAGCCTGGTTAAGGTTAGAGAAGTCAATACAGACCCTCCATTTGCCGTTGTACTTCTTCACAAAAACGGGATTCGAAATCCACTTCGGATAGTTGGCCTCACGAATGAAGCCATTGTTGATGAGCTTTTCTACCTCCTCTTTCAAGGCTTCATACCTTTTGGTATTCAATGCTCTCATTTTTTGCCTATGTGGGGGGTGAAGTTTAGGTCATTTTGCAAATGGTGGCAGCTGATCTTCGGGTCTATCCCAATCATGTCTTCATGCCTCCATGCAAAGACGTTTGCATTCTTTCGTAGGAATTCTTTCAACTCTTCCTTTGTCTTTTCTCCCAGTTCTTTGCCGACCTGCAAAATATTAGATGTATCTTGCGGGTCTACTGGAAATGTCTCCAGCTCCTCCATTGGGGCGGTTTGGGATTCTGATTCAATTATCCTAGGATCCAGCTCTTCCAAGGATACTTCAGGTCTGCTTCTACCATGACAGTATCTAGTACCATGTTGACTCGCGGTTCTACCTTCTTCAGAGAGTTGAGATAACACTCCCTGGATCCCATCTGATCACCTCGGACAGTGATGATTCCTCATTCTGTGGGAAATTTCATGCAGAGGTGATGGATGGAAGTGACTATCAACAATTCTTTCAGGGCTGGTCTCCCTAGAACTCCGTGATAGGAAGATTGGCGATCGACAATTAAAAATTTCATGAAGTGGCATCCTACTTGGGACGGAGGCCCCATTTTAACAGCCAAAGTAATTTTACCTCTGGGAATGATGTTGTCCCCGATAAATCCGTAGAGGGGTGAGGTCATTGGTGCCAATTCATGATCCACTGCCATTTTATCAAAAGCAGATCCGAACAAGATTTTGATCGAACTACCATTATCCACCAACATTCATTTTAGCCCATTGTGGGCCAACACGGCTCTGACTACTAAGGCGTTGCAATGTGGGAAGTGCACACCTGCCGCATCTTCCTGGGTGAATGTAATAGGCTTCACAGTTCTGTCCCCTGAACATTGGCTTACTATATAACTTGCTATGGGCAGACTCCTCGCCTCTCTAGTATAGTTCCTCTAAGCATTTTTTGATTCACCTCCTACATGAGGTCCTCCAATAATAGTGTCAATTTCTCGAATGGGCTGCTGTTCATTGGAAACAGTTAGGTCCCTTCTGGGGCGCTGTCCGTTTCGGGGCCTTTCACTATCATTACTTCTGTCATTGTGTGGCGAATGTTGCCTCGTCTCACTTCTTCTTGGAGAGTTCCTTTGCGTATTACCTTGATAATGATTATCCCTTATGTTATGGGGGTTGTTTGCGGGCTGGTTCGCACTTCTGTATTCACTCGTGTTGTGACCGTAGTGGCTATGGAAAGTGCAATAGTGTTGTGACCCTTCTTGGGACCTATCTCTAGTCCTAGCACCTCGTCCTCTATTTCTAGAGGTTGAGGGTCGTCCAATGTTCTAATTGAGTTGCTAGTGTTGGGTCCAACATTTTCATAAGCCAAAGTGGGCACTGCATTCAATGTGGCAGTGATCAGAGCCTATCCCGAGGTGGGAGCTACAGCGTGTTCGGCCTGAGTCCATTGTTGGCTTACTATTTGGGAGGTGGGTCCTCTATCGATTTGCCTCTAAGGGGGAGAAAGCCCTTGGGCAACTCTATTTCGGTGGTCAATAATCTCTTCGTTGACAATTTCTACTTTTATCATCTCCACCAGTTCGTCATATGTGGTAGGATTCTTACTTTGGACGTCTCTCCAGAAAAGGTGTTCATATTTAGGCCTCCTTTTAGAGTTGAAAGGGCCTATTTGTCTGTGACTTGCTCGCAATATGTTATTTCATCAGTGAAGCGAGCAAGGTAGCTTTTCAAAGTCTCCCCTGTTGCTTGTCTCATGTCTTGCAAGCATTGTATTGGAGCTTCTCCCTCTTTTCTCGAAAGATATTGGTTTAGAAAAGCCTTCTTCAGGTCTGGCCAGCTCCTTATGCTAAGAGGTGCCAATCTATTGTACCAGACTTCAGCAACTCCGCCCAGAGTTAAATGGAATGCCCTGCATTTCAAAGCGGCGAGGCTCTCTTAAGGCTCGTCTGGGTTTTATACTTGTTGAGGTGCTTCTCTGGGCCTCCCTTCCTCTCATATTTGGGAATTTTAGGAGGAACAAAGTTATGAGGCATCGGAAAGGTGTGAATCTCCCTAGAGAAGAGTAGGTTGTCATCATCATCATCATCCAGTTCGTATGACCTGCATGGTTCATCCGAACTGTTCCCATCTTTATTGGGCGAGGTGGATGTTGAGCGGTTTCACCCCTGTTCCCTCAATCTACCATATATCGCCTCTCTCGTCTATTTCTAGGTGGAGGGGTTTGAGCTTCGCTTTGCATACGCTCCTGCTGACGAGCCGCTTAGTGTGTAGATTGGCCCCTATTTCTAGGTGCTCGTCCAATTCTATCAAAAACACTAGCAGATCTCTGTGTTACTCTTCATATTCTAGGGGAAGTTATCCTCTCCTGCAAGGGCGTGGTCAGTCGGAGCAACAGTATAGTTTGAAGTGTCTATTCCCACCTCTCTTTCAATAGGGATTTCGCCTTGGGGGCTCAAGTGAGTCCTCCTACTTGATTCAGCCTCAGTTCGTCTATGAGCTAATTGTTGAGGATATCGTGAGGCTTGAAAACCACCTTGGTTATGTACCTGCATGAGGAGTTCTTGTATGGCCGCATTTTAAACTGTAATATTCCTTATGTTTGTTGCCATAGTGGCCACTTCTGCCGTTAGTTGGGCTGTCCTGTTGCCCCTGCGGTACCAATGGTGGGGCTGCTAATGTGTCACATTTCAAGAAATTTTTTTTGCAGAGATCTCTCTCGTCAGTTAACTTCTTCGTCGCTGGAGCTTTGGATTTCTCCTTTTTAGTAGAGCTTATGTTTAATGCCCTCAACCGAATATTTGAACATGCTTTTCGGTGGGAAGATTCATGGTTAAATCAAGTTTTCCACAGACAGCGTCAATCTGTTGACCTCAAAAAATGGCTCTGACTTGGCCAAAAGAAGAAGTCTTCAAGTCAACTCTTCCCTGCACACGTAGCACAGCATCAAACACCCGTGGCCTTTCCCGAAGGGATTGGGAGTGACCGCGAGCACTACTATGGTCAAGTCAGTTTGGTTCAATCAAAAAATAGCTAACTGACGGTAGGACACTCATCGGGATATGGCTGATAAAGTGTATAATAATAAGGTGCCAATATGTGGGGGAGAGAAAATAATACCAAGTTTGCACTATAGTTGGAGTAAAAATGGGATTCGAATCCTTCTTTAGGCACAGGGAGGCAGTATTTATACTAAGGATGGGAAGAGGAGAGCCGTCGGATGAGGAGACACGTGTTCCTAGGTGTTAATCTATCTTTCCATAGGTTGGCTGGTATTGAATGTTTCTGACAAGGGCAGTTGAATTGACCGTTTGGGTCCTGCCACACGTCCCATCAGTCAGGAGTTTGACTTTGAAAAGATCTTTGTATAAGATATCTTCGTCTCCAGTGTAATCGTCTCGGCTGCCACGTGGCGCAGTGCTGACCATCCCTGCTGACACGCGACGGTGAGGCGACGGGCCTGAATTAGGCCCCGCAACACCTATGTTACTATTTTGGAATAATGTCTACAAGAAACTCGTATTTCTTGTACTGACACTTGTCTTCTCATTTTCGGAACTTGACTAGTCTCTTTTATTGCCCATGCTATTGGTTTGGATTACATTCGTACATGTTTTGGAACTAGAATTCAATTGTAATGGTAAACAAATTATTTTTGCCTTACATATAGTTTGTTGGCTTTTGAATTGTGGCTTTTGCGTTGTGATTAGAATATATCTTGATTTTGATTTTTGTTGGTACATTGTGTTTGTACAAGTTAAAATAAAATTAAATAAAATCATACTTATCAACTGAAACCATAGCGGGCATTGCGGATTGATCAGGTTCAAATTCACTAGCTTACATTTCCTTGGTCGGCAAATAGAAACTTCCCCCGACTAACCTAATATGGTCAGCCAATGTTTACTAGACTTAAGTTTCTTGATCGACAAAGGTATACTTTCAGTGACCAATGATTATTGACGGACTATATTTTACCCGGCTTAATTTAGACTTTCATCGACCCAAAAAATGGTCAACAACAAGTTCTATAATTTCCGACCAACTTCTTGTTGGTAGTACAAAATCTCTTACTTCGTGCGACCTCATGGTCAGTCTATATTTTTCCTGACTTAGGTTAAACTTTTACTAACCCAAAAATTAGTCAGCAACAATCTCTATCATTCTCGACCATCTTGTTATTGGTAAGTAAAAATCTATCTTTCTCCACTAAAATGTATTCTAGTCGAAGAAGATTTTTGCTGGCTGACTTTAGATGATCAGCTCCCGACCAACATTTTCTAATTAGGGATTAGGAATACTGGCTGATATTTGACTTTTAGCAACCAAATTTTGGGTCGGCGAAACTCTTTCTTCTTGTAGTATACACAATTTAACAAATGAAATTCTCGTATTAGATAATGATAGAATAGAGAAATTGATAATTCATATGAACAACCACAATGAGCAAAAACAATTGCAACCCCTTACACTTGGTAGTTTAAAGGGGCTTTCATTTAAAAGGCCAATCAAAGAAGAAACTAATTCATAAAGGTCAATGTAGTGATAGCAAAAAAACCCGTCCCGCCTTGTATGGGGCGAAAAAACCCGACCGATGGGTTGGTGGGGCGAGGAGGAAGGGGGTATCCCGCCCCTAAGCGCCTTGAACCCGCCTCATGAAGAAAAATTAACTAAAAAAAAATTAGTTAACGGTAATTTTTTGGAAAAAAAAATTAAATAAGACAGGAAACGAGGTAAGCCCGAGTCCCGAACCTGCCCCACCCAGTCTAACGTGGGGCGGGACGGGATGGGGGAGTGGTGGGGCAAGGCAGGGCGGGACGGGGGTGCCCCGCCCCGTTGCCACTTGCCATCTCTAGGTCAATGTTTATCTTTTCTTAGTTAGATGGCCTAAATATACACAGAAATAGAAAATATAATTTGTAAATGACTAAAATGTCATTGAAGGTAAAAAAAGACATTAATTGTCCTAATTCCCAATTTAGTTCACATTTAGCTCCAGTTGAATTTTAACTTCCCTTTCTTCCACAATCGGCTTCAACATCTTCTATGAACTCTTTTCGTTTTCAGTAAGATAAGGTATTGTTAATTTTCTATATTTGGGCTACTTTCTTTTTCCATTTTTTGAATAATTTCTTCGTGTAGTTGTATGTGTGTTTATGATTTTCATTTGTCAATAATGATTTTGAATTCATTTTATCATTGGATTAGAGCTTTAATATGTGTTGCTTCCCAACCTATTTTATCATTGCCCCCTTATTCTATTAGTTGAAGAGAAATGCATGTTGGCAAACATGTGTTAGCTATTCTATATGTTGTTCTACTATGAAACATATATTTGATTTTCTCGTGTACAAAACGACTTGCATATCATTCTTTGCAATCCATAACGATATATATCATTATCAGTATACTATACGAAAAATTGATATTTAATGAGATTTTAAAATTTTTATGTTGAATTGCTGTTATGGACACAATTGTCCAATTAAATTTAGCAAATGAAACAAAGAGAAAACAACACTTATTTTTGTTTCGAAAACAATTTCTTCTGTGAACTTGTATGATAAAGTCAGAGATGTTGAAGGTCGGTACAATGTTATATAAAATGGAGATATTAACTCTTATCCCTATAACGTCTAAGACTTCAACTTCAAGAAAACTGGTCATCTTCCCTCTATTTGTACAGGCCAAACAGCTAGTAGTTAAATTTAAGATTGTAATAATGTACTTGTAGGTCTATTATTTTTTACTTATTGGAAGCACAAAATTAAAATCATATTTTGTTGTTGTATGTGTGTGTTTGTGTGTGTGTGTTTTTTTTTTCACATTACAAACAAACGACTTTTATATTGTTTTAGTTGATGCAGATAATTTTCTAGTATGAAAAATGCATTGATTCACATAACGAAATTAAAATTGTTTCTGATACACAAAACGATATTGATGCCGCTCTAGTACGAAAATTGTAATGATTTATATCACGATAATTATATTGTTTATGCTAAAATGATTATTCGACCATTCATGACCACCCGACATGTCTCCAACATACGTAGAACGATCGAATGAGGTCATCAAATGAATAGATACAATTGCTTGCTGGAGGAATAGTTCGAAGGTGTTAGACAACTATGGGAACACAAATGTTCTCATAGATTCTTTTGAGTGAGACCGAACCTACTTCATAAGTTCTTTCGATCGTCCTACGTATGTCAGAGGCATTATGGGCGGTCGTGGATGGTCGAATCTTTATTTTTATTCAAAACGATTATATGAAAAGAAACTACTTCAATGTTTTTATAGTTATGATTTGAACGATGTCAATCTTGTCAAATTTGTACTGAAAAGACATGGATGTTGTTATATTATTTCGTGGGTTTGATGCATAACGCTAGAAATGTAGTTACCTATTAAAATAAATGACTTCAATGTCATTTTAGTTATGATTTGAATTGGAACGGTCTCGATCTTGTAGAATTTGTATTGAAACGACATGGATGTCGTAATGTTATTCCATGAGTCTGATACATAACGATATCGATATCATTATGTAAGATAGAGAGAGGGCAAAGAGTACATTGTGTTAGAATAGTCCTCATTATGCCTTTATTATTATTATTATTCTACAATAATTCTACTAATTGGCATTATTAAAATAATATGGTCCTTTCCCGGCATAGCCAGGGGAACAAACCTAAAATTCTACTAGGTTGATACATAGCAAATAAAAAAGAAAAAAATAAAATAATTCATAGAACAAAAAATTTTTCCCTTCAAAAAACTGGGCTTAAGGGATAGGCCTGAGCTAAAGCAAAAGAAATCCTAATTTGCACATAAATGTACCCAAGTGTTCCATTTACAAACATAAAAAATGACTGAAAATTTGGGATGTGCAAGTTCAACGCTATAAAGAATGATTACCTCCTCCACTTACTCAGCTGATTTAATAAAAAATTTAAAACCAATTTCTTGGCTTTTCGAAGCTTTTCTTCTGGATAATTTTTCAGCCGCAAACCAATTTCATGATAGTCGTCAACCTTTCTTTCCTCCTCTTGTATGGTTCTTTTGTCTTTTCCCTCTACTTATCTTTCCATTCCTGCTGACATAAAGGAAGAAGATATGTTCAATTTGGTTGGTGAAACCTAAGACTGAGAGGAAAGGAAGAGGATAAGTTTGATTTGAGAATGGATATGTTGTTATATATTTGTTGTTCAAATATTTGAGAATCAATTGAGAGATTGAGAAATACAAATTGAT
>CAIGRS010242774.1:0-19880 GCA_903798395.1 Fraxinus floribunda
TGGTTTCGATCACATCATCTCGGTCAACGGTCATCGGTCGTTAATTTACGAACATGTGCATATTGAATTATATTTTCGGCTATTACGATTGTTGATTGTCAATGGTTAACGGTCATCAGTCAACGGTCTTCGCCCCCGCCGAAGTACAATGCTGGATTCGCCTATGATTGACATGCTCGCAAAATGCTTGCACCTGGTTTATCTATGGTCCAAATGAATCCACCAGTTCCATTAGCCTTTTGCTGAAATAGGGCTGGGTCGAGTTGAAGCCAGTTAACTTGAACAGTTATTTCGGCTAGTTCAAGTGATACACGGGCACTTGTGTATCAATGATGCCAATTGAGCTACCGCTCCTCCTAATAACATTTTTGACAAAAAATTTCAACCCTCAATTTAAGTCAAATTAACGGTTTAGATGACTATATTAAATTCCTTTAAAATCTTGAAATGGAGCCCACCCCCACTCATTTTCGAACCACCCCCGCCCCAGTAGTTGAAGTTATTTCCCTCTTTTAAGTTGAGAGCAAATATCAAAGCCTTCGACTTGCATCCGGTATCGTATTTGCGACGAGGTGAGAACAAATTCGTGGCGACAATACGTTGAGTTGTGTAAAAGTAATACAATGCACGTGTTATTGTAGGTTGTATTGTACTAGTTCGTGAGTCTTCGATCTCGATTTTTGAGTTACTTGCATATATAACAATCAGTTCATGAGATAAGTTGATTTTGACGATCACTTTTTGAGTTTCACGTCGTTTGTGAAAGACCTATCTTATAGGCTTATAAGCACGTTGAGCCCACTATCCTTTCAAGCCGAAATTAAGAGTTAGCGAGCCAATTTCACAGAGAAGTTTCCTTTGTCTTCTATATATTTACATTCAATCATGCTACGGGTATAACGATGGTTGACAATGTTTGTTGACAATCATGATTTGACATTATCACGTTCATTCATTTCAAAAAATTTCAAAAACTGTTTTTTAAATTAACTTTCCAGATTTTGCCACATCAAACATTATCCATAAACCTTGTCAACAATCGTTGTACAAATATATTAATTCATTTACATTTGTTGCATTCAAATCTGTTTTTATTTTGAGATACAATTACTGTTTGAATAGCAAGCTTATGTGATAAACAGGTTAATGCAAGAATTACTGCAATGCGAAGTTCTTGACGGTTGAGAAACGAGAAAAAAAAGCTCGAGTATAATCACAAACACGATCAACTATATATCGCGCATGAATAAATTACAGAGTATTATTCAAAGACGAAAGGAATGAATTCTACATCACAACAAGATATACAGAATACGTAAATAAATTTAGATTTAGAGGATGGGACGAATATGGAACGAATTTTGCACAGGAATGCAAGCATTTATTCAGCAGTTCCAGCAATCTTCTTCTTTATTGCTTCAATGTCTGTTGCCAGTTGTTTTCTACTAGACTGTAAAATCACACTACCTCGTATTAGCAACTCGAAATCTACACAGTAGCGATCACTTCATGAAAGTGTAAATCCTATAGCATCGAACAGTATTAACGAAGAAAAAGAAATTGAAATTGAAATCGAAATCTTGTCACTGTAGAGTAACCTTTGAACACTGCTTGCAAAATATGCAGGACGTGCGTCACGTGCATAAGGATATGTAAACATTTGAGTACTGAAGAAAACAAACCTTGAAAAGAAGGTAACGGTACACAAACCACCCGGTGTATCCAAGCCCGATGAGTTCCATAATCTTTGGAAGCTGAAATAAAACGTCGACAATAAATAAGAAAGAATGACGAACTCTAATACATAAAATCCATCATTCATAACTAAATACAAAAAGAAAGTTTCGTTTTATCAAAAACCTACCAAAGGGACTGAGTTTATTGCACCAACTACAGTGGAAGCAAGCCAAACCGCAACAATTGCACCACCTCCATAGAGAAGTACGGTCGGCTTGTCTTCGACAGCATCCCACTGTAAAAGTATGACAGAAGGACAGTAGAGAAATATTAGACGTAAATATCAGTTAAATCATGGCTCGAAGAGCACAAAAAATTGAGCTATGCAGAATTAGGGGACATTGAATAAGTCTTGGATTCTTAGTGAAAATTATATATAACAAAAAAAAGAAGTGTGATTACCTTTTCTTTTAGGTCTGTAAATAATTCAGTAGCATCAATGGGGGTAGATGTCTCGTCTGATGAAGAGGCTTTGCTTTGAAGCAGAGAAGACCTCCTCAAATCTGTTTAAAAATGAAGCCAAGAAACATAGGCACAGAATATCAAGTAAATGACCTTGTATAGCAGCCAATACCCGGAAAGTGTCCTTCGAGTGTTGGACATTCAGAAAATATATAAAATTAGGACATTTTGCATGGTAGGCCGGGCACTTGTCTTCGAGTTTTTTTTTAGAAGAGTCGGTGTCCAAAAAGACACCGCCCCACTAGAAGTGTTTGTGCTTCATAGGTGAACCTTAAAACAAATTAACCCTATTTTCAGTCTTCATTCTCTCAACTCTTGAATCATATATACAAGTAACGCTTTTACAAGCATTAGGGATAATGAACCAATAACGTACTCTGAAGCCCTTAAAATTTGTCACCACCACATAAATCAAAGTTTAGACGCTTTAAAATTTGAAATTCGTAGAAAACCAAACTCTCCCCCCCTCTCTTTCTTCAATCTTTCCCCCGCTTCTTCCCATTCTCTTCTACAATTCCGGTTATTGTTCAATTGCATCCATCATCACCAATTCATCTGAGTTGGTGATAAACTTTTTACACATTATTCAATGGCAACAAATCTAAAATTACCTGTGCTATACAAGTCAGGGTAATGTGAATATGACACTTGGCAATTGCTCAATCTATTAAAAATCTCTTGTTATAAAGTACCTCCCAATCCCATCAAAACTTTAGAAATCACAGGAAGGATAGAAACCACGTTCATAGGATGACAATTGTCTGGGTAGGTCGAACAATTGGAAGAAAATGGAAAAGAGCCGTCGAAGAACTAACCTTTAAGCCTCTCTCAAGGTATAACAATGAAACAGTACCAACAATCTTATGAGGTACGAAGTCTTACAATGTCAGAACCTATTACACGAGGCTCCAGAAAAGCCACATTGTATTAAATTCCCAAGATTTTAACTTTTAAGAGTTCTATCTGAATTCCTACTATGCTGATAGAAACTTGTAAGCAGATCAAAGCCTTCTCATAATCTTCTTCATTTTCTGAATGCATTTACAACATCAACAATAATACAACAAACAGAAACTTTTCTCAATAAATTTAGGTTGACTACGTGAATCCTTTTTCGGGATCATTGGGACCAAATAACACATTAGAAGGCAGAAATAAAGCCCAGAAAGTTTGTTTTACTAAATAGTTCCTGGTTTGGGTTGCCCAACTCACATAAAGACTTTTTCTTCAAGCCAATTATGAGATTTAATCTTGTTAATTTCTATCAATTCAAGAAACTACAAATAACAATAATCTAATCGAGATTTCAACCAAGTACATAAATAATCAAGGTTCAACCACTCAGCATCCCAAAATTTTTACATGGGTTTGGTTACAAATTACCAAAAAAAAAAAAGGACGTGAAATATGAACAAGGAAAAAAATGATAAAACCTGAAAGGTGCTTGAATGAAGTGGAAAAGGCCGGTGCAGAGAAACGGGTTGGAAGATAAGGCAAGGCAGAGAAGTGGATGGATTTGGTGGTGGGGAGACGGTGCATCAAGACGGCGGTCGCCGCCGTGGAAGTGGAAGCTGCCACCGCTGCCATTTTTAGTAGTAGCTGACCAAAAATTAAAAATGCCTTCGTATAGGTTTTGGTTCTGACTTGTGTGTCCGTGTTCTCTCTCTATTTCTTGATTGAAAGACTCAATTTTTTGTTAACAAATTCTTGTTATCCACAACATTTTTTCCTTTCTTTCGGACAAGAATCAAATGATTTCATTGATGACACGTGGAGCAAATGAGTTTTCTGATTGGTTCATTCCCTATCCTCAGAAATCCTCAATGTCTCCCTCTCAAACATTTTCCAATCTATTGTTCATCTGTCATTGATTTTGATGTTGTATTACCTTTTTTTAGGAAATGCAACAATGTCTTTTATTTATAATGTATAGAAAAATGTTTAATATCTTCTGAAATGTCTAGACTATCCTCGGCGTGAATAGTTGTCCATCTTCCGGCTAAAATTGATTGAAAAGACAAAAATACCCCACGATGCCACCGACCCCCATAAAGTCTACAATCTTGCTACATATACAATAACGTTGTTGTTGTTGTCATTGATGACAATCTTGTGAGTTGACAATTTTTTTATATATTGATGCTAACAATACTTTAAACAATTAATGTCACGAATTTTGACAATTCACACAATGTCATCTAAAAATGTACATCTAGATGACTAGATTAGATCTAAAGCCTATTATTCATTCTTTAGTCAATAGTTGAGGGACCACTTGCAAAAATTGTCGATGTTGCTCAAAAATCCATATTCATCTTACGTTCTTCTATTACATCGTCAACCACGAGAGATTTGACTTCAGATCACATATTTCGCTCTTGTAAATAGGTATATTTTTTGTCGTTATTATTAGTGTAGTTACTATGCTTATCTTCAAGGATAATTATTGTTGTACATAATTTATGTACTTAAAGGATTACATAATGTAATGTGGCAATCATCTGGTAGTTGATGTGAAAGTTCGAGATTTGAATTAAAGATTGGATATGCGTCACATGTAATTATGTGAAAATTTATGTACCCATAGCAAGGTCCCTGCAAAATTGTCGTCGATACTCAAAAACGCATCTCCGATCTTGATTTCTTCGACTATATTATCGATCACCTAAGATTAGACCTCGTATTGCATATTTCTCTTTCGTCGAATTCTATCAACAATCAGAGGTAATTTTTTAATTTATTATCAATGTAATTTCTATAGTTCAACATTTTGTTTAGTTTACGAATTCCTATTGATAAGTTTGCATTTGTTAATTCCCATGTATGCACAATCCGTTTAAATTAGTATTAAAGCATATAAACCATTTATCATCAAATCTTAAATAAATTTATGTTTACATTTTAACTAAAGTGCACATTCAAATTTATAAATGCACAAAGTCTTCGTAATTCATAATTTAAACTGTAGAAAAATTCATCTTTTTCTTTACAAAAGTGTATCTTAGAAATTATATAGCTCAATAAGTGGTCATGAGGTGTAATGTAATCCTCAAACTTAGAAATAAGGAAATTCAGTGTGATTTTTTAAACGCGAAAGGGTGTCTTTAACATTGTCATAGAGTTCGATAAGATGTGTGATATTTTCTCTAACTTACGTAGACTTTTACATAATAAATGAAAATCTTTCACGACCTTTCGTCGAAAACCTTTATAAAATGAATCATGTGATAGCTCAAGAATAACTAACCGGGAGGAGTGAATTAGTTTTTAAACTTTTTCGAAAAATTAACCTAAATTCAAGCAAGTAAAAACTAAATAGACTAATTCAAATAATAAGCACAAATATAAAAGTGATAAATAAAAGGGATATATGATGCAAATGATATAATTGTGGAGGTTCGATGCAAAGCAATGATTTACGTCCTCCGTTACAAACTCCGCGAGCAAGGCATTTTCACTATGTTGATTGACTTCTGATGCAATCCAACCCTATTGGTGACTTACAAACAAGGAACGTCGATCCTTATACAATGTTGAGTTTTACGGGACCTCAACACGACCCACACTATTGAGTTTTACGGAACCTCAATATGACTCACACGGTGACTTACAACAAAGAGCACAAATCGTTATACAATGTTGATCTTTAAGGGATTCCAACGGGATCAACACTTTATCAAAGTGATTTTACAATGAAATTCATCTCTTGATAAATAATACAGACAAATTTAAGTACTAAGAGAGGCCAATACTTCAATGAATAGTAATAAATGTTAGCTCAAGTGTTAGATGAAATTTTTTGATGAATACGATACTCTAAAATTAGATTCAATCAATCAAAGTTTTTCAATGAAAAGATGAAGAGATAAATACAATGTAAGTTAAAAATCTTGTCAAGAAACGTCTTTATTTTCATGGATGATTGTAATAAATTAGGTAATAAGAGATAAATGAGCAATTTTGATAAATGTGATGATTTTACAAGTTTAGTTCAATCAATCAAAGTTTCAATATGAAGAAGAAAAATAAAATTTTATGCAATGTAAGTGCAAAATTTTTTTACAAAAATATATCTTTCTTTCAATGAATATTTTGTGATAAATTAAGTACCAAGAGAGAAATTAAAAACTTTAATGAATATGATGTTTACAAGTTTGATTCAATCAAAGTTTCAATATGAAGAAATAGAACAAGTTTATGCAATGTAAGTACGTATATCTTCTTTAAAAATATATGTATTTTAAAATTGATATAGATGAATTAAGTACAAAAAGAAATAATTCAAGAAGTTTCAATAATTAAAGTCTTTGTTATGAATAAATAAATAAAATGAATGTAAAAGTGCAAGCACAAAGAGGATTTTTCAAATATATTTCTCAAGAAAGCATTCTTATGGTTTTAGTAATGAATGCAAAGTGAAGTATTTATAGCAATCAAAACGCAATAAATTCTGTTAAATCGGATGACCAGTCCGGTCAACCATCAATTTTCGAATGACCGATATAACCGTTTGTACAAGAAAATCAGAAGTCAAAATGGTCAAACTTTGGACCGTTGAAGAAGCCAGTCGACCGCCACGCCGACCAGTCGATAGTTGATTGTTGACTTTTTTTTTAAATGAGATATGATCTAAATTAAGTATCACTTTGAAAGATTGGTCTTACTTTTAATCAAAGATATTTTATGCAAATAATATGAAATTAAAAATTAACTCTTCGTGCACAAAATGATTTTTGAGCTATTGTCATTTATTACAAAATATCAAATTGTTATACATACATGATCTCGAAAGTCTAGTATTTGATCTTGCTTCGAAATTTCTTTCTCATCGGCTCTTAAACTCTTGATCTTGATCTTTTTTGACGTTTGACTTTAATGTTTGACTTTGATCTTGACCTTCTTTATGAGTCCGATTTGATAGTCTTGATTTTGATCTTTTAAGCTCTCTTGTTGAATGATTTCATTTGAATGCTTAACTTTCACTTTGATCTTCCTTTCGAGTCCGTTTATGATGTGTTGATTTTGGCAATACTTATTGATTTTAACATTAAATTACCGTCACTCGAAATCAATTGTTAGAATCAATATTAATCTTGTTTGTTATGATCGAAATATTAAGGATGAAATCGATCATAAGTCAACATCATCCTACTTGTACAATCTTTATTGATTTTTTCTACCTTTACCAGGCCTGTAAAAGGCCTAGTAAAGTCCCCCCTCACAATGAGGTGGGTCCGCGGACCCACCTCAATAAAAAACCCCCCAAAAATGTACCATCCCCCCCTCCCCCCCAATGTGAGAGAGCCGTAGTAGTATAAAAACATTTTTTTTTCTTTTTTTGGTGAAAGTCTTTCATATTAAAACATTTTTTTCGGTGTTTTGGATGATGGATAGAATGTAAATTATTTGTACTTTCTACTTAAAAGTTAATTCATGGAGAATTTTACTAATATTATTGGCATTTTGAATATCCCAGCCAAACCGCTTCAAACCATCAAATCATTTACAAAAAAAATTAAATAAAAAATTGAAAATAAATTAATCAATATTTTAAAACCAAACATATCCTAGTTAAAAATGAATAATGCCGTGAGTACAAGGAAAAAATGACAAAAAGTACAAGGAAAAAATGACAAAATTGATACAGAATTTTGAATTTCTCTAACATGGGGGGTGGGCCCCATGTAATTAAAATATTGGCAAAAACCCCCCAATTGATTATTTAAATCACACTCAAATACTCATCAATCATCACAATTGCGAATGTTTTACATTCAAATTGGGCGAAGTGTTGAAAAACTGTTGTCGGACCATATTCATCAACTGTCCATTACAATTGAGTAGAGAATTAAAACATAGATTCTAATTCAAACTTACACATTTCTTTTTCTTCCACTAATAATTTTCTTGAATTTAGCCTAAATTTCCAATTTTGTTTTATCCATTTTTTTTTATTATTGTCTATATTTTTATTGGTAATTGTATTGTTTTGTTCTAATTTGTGTCGGGCTCTCTTAAATTTTTAGTTGACAACATTTTTGTTTATTTGCGTTTCAATTTTTTGGTCAGATCACTCAATTAATTATTTATATTTTAGCTTAGTTTTTAGACTTTAATTTTAATTGCTAGAGTGGCTGGTGGATTACTTAAATTGTCGTTTTAAATATTTGATCAATGACCATTTCAGCATATTGCTTTGGTGAAAAATTAAATACAAATAAATATAAGATTGTCCCTCAAATTGTTAAAGATAAGTTAGATATTCAATATCCACAATTGTTTTTGGATCTACATTCCCTATTAGGGGTCGAATTTGTGGTTCTTTCAGGATTTCGTTAAGTGAAAATATAGTTGAAGCATAAATAAAAATTGGTTGCATAGTAACAAGGAATCCATAGTGATTCGTCTATATTTGAATGGGGTATAAGCATTGGATAATTCACAAAAAGTTATAGAAATTATTATCTTATTTAATATTTATATTCATTTTTGTTTATTAGTTGTTTTATATCATTTAACTATAATTAATGAATAGTGAATTCATGTTATATATTTTTATCTTTATGAAGATAATGAATCATATGTTACAATTGCAAATGTTACGCCAATTAATATTGACTAAAGAGTTAAAATGTTTCATCATGTTGCAGTATAATGAGTAGAAATAGGGACATAATTGAAAAAAACTGAAAGTTCAAGTACCAAATAGAAAGGTGATATAAACTATTGTGGATGATGGCAAATATACTCTCTGTTGTCCCATCATTGACGAGGTTGACTGCGAAGCGTTGGATCGGTATCTCCGGACTCCGATTTAGACTGCATTGGAAAACATGCGACATATTTTGTTCTATCGTTTAAGAGATATATTTCGACATTCTTCATAATCAACGACGTTATTTAGAATAAGTAGTGCTCTTTGTGACATTACGTTATTCAATTAAATGTAAAATTATGTAATTTATTTTATTGTATCTTACTTTAATGACACAATTGTAAAGCCAATGTTACTAATTCGTCTCGTGATAAAAATTTACACATTAAGGGCGTGTTTGAGTCACATTATTTTGGAAAAATGTATTCTGAAATAGTAGATTGATGAAGAATGTATGATTGAAAAATAAGAGAAATTTATTGATGTGATGGAAAATATTATTTTATTGAAAAATGTGTGGTTAAAAATGAGTAGAACAATGAAAATGAAAATTTTAATGTGGCTCAAATATGGGCTAAAAATGCTCAGCAAATAACAATTCGCGTCCTATTACATCAATTGAGGTCGCTTATATGAATATCTTGTATCAAAATATAATTTTATATCTGCGATCACGACTTGTCGTGTTAATTTTAATTTACTTTTCATTTCATTTCTTCATACTAAGTACCTGTTTGCTGGCGACTTTCCACCTCAATTAAAATGATTTTTTCAGTCGTTATCACCTTTTCCAGCCGTCATTTTTGACCCACCGTCTCACGGGTGGGCCCCACAAGTATAAAGCAACGGTCATTTTTCCTCTTAAAATTTGATGAAAATGATTCTCAGACATAACCTAAGATTATGTATCTATTGAGAATAAGTAATTCATATGTTTACATTGAGCACTTTAATATGACGACAAAATTTATCCCCCGAGTTGGAAAATATAATGTTTGTCCTAAATTCCTCAAACCGATATCCACATATATATTTCTTTTACAATGTTCAATTTCAATAGTATTTAAAAAATTAAAATGAATATTTAAAAATAATTAATTAATTAAACGAGAAGATAAATGGAGATTTTTTTAATCTCGTCTCTTCGTCTCGACTCCCAAAAATCTCCAACAGGATGATGAGAATGATGATGTCTTCCTTGCCTCCACCCACCCAACTCCCTTACCAACAGTACTAAATCTTCTTCATGTCGCCTAACTTTCGTCACCACTGTCAATCAAACATTTCTCAATAAAATAATATTTTTTATCACATCAATAATTTTTACTTTCTTTTTAATCACACATTCTCTATCAATCTACTATTTCAGAATATATTTTTCCAAACTAATGTGACTCAAACACATCCCAAATGACAGACACCAATGGATGGTAAAAAATAAACGTTTTAAGCTCACCATCACTAAATATAAAAATGAAGAATGATGTTATTCAACCTCATTGATAGATTGACGGCTTTTCGAAGAATGTCATACAAGCTTATGTTCTATTAAATATGTCCGACATTAGTGATTACTCAGCCACGCCAATTATAATATATTGTTAAAAATTCGGTCCCTGTTTGGTACATATTAAAATTTTTATAATCATTATTCGACTCATTTTCAACTACTCATTTTTCAATAAAATAATATTTTTTATCATATCAATAAATTTTCTTTCTTTTTCAATCACACATTTTTCATCAATCTATTATTCCAGAATATATTCTTCTAAAATAATGTGGCTCAAACACACCCTCAGTATATTTTTTTTTTCCTTGAACGTGCTAGTTCATACCTCAGATTTGGAAGACATTTAAAATAGATTTTGCTACTTGTACATATATCGAAAATGATGTTGAGAGAAAATGAGTAAAATTATTTCTTAAGAGCACGTGGGCCCATTCCGGACTTGAAATCCAAATTAATTTCCATTTAATCTTTCCCAAGAAAACATTAAACTTTAATTTCCCAAAATGACCACGCCAGCCACATGACTTTGGTTATTAGTTGGCCTATTTGATTCCCGCAAGTAGATAAGGGACACGTCCAGCTCACCAATCCCACGTCCCACCCACCCCATGCCTGATCGTATATACGTACAACTGTATATACGCCTTTTTTATACGGAGGACACGTGTGGGTGACGTGTATATTTGCCTTGGCGCTCTTCTTTCTTTCTTTCTTCCTTCTTCTCTCTGAAATATCGGAGAAGAGAGGGAAAAAAAAAAGAGAGAGAGAGACCTTTTGTTTTGCTCTGTGTGTTTTTGTTTTTCTAGAGAGAGAGAGAGAGAGAAATGCAAGGAGTTTAGAAGTTTGGAAATTCAGAAACTGGGGAGTTTTGGAGTTATTTTGGTTGGAGACTTTCAGGTACGTATTTATGGATTTTTGTAACTGTCAGTGAATTGAAGTGGAAATCTTTCGTAGTGAGGTTTGAATTACCTGAATTTGGGCGGTGTTTCCTGCTGATCACTGTGAATTTTCTTTATTTTTTGTGATTAAGTTGTTAAACTTATTTTAATTTCTCCTTTTCTATTTCTTTTTGTGAATATGAAGGGTTTTGATTCGAAACAGATGGATTAAAGCAAAATTTTAATATTTAGCATTCTGATTGAAAAATCTTAAAAGAATAGTCAGCAACATAAGTTTAATTTTCTTTTTGATTATTGTTTTGGAATTTTAGGTAGATGACGAGGATAATTTTGTCATTACATTCTTGGTTGTTTTGGATGGTTAACAGTTACTAGATCTTATGTCAAAGTGTCAGCGTTGGGTGGAAATATGAAAGGACGATACTGCCATCAGCTTATGCTCTGTTAATATTATGTGTCTTTGTAGACCTAAGAATTGTTACTTTTAATCAGGGTAATTATCGTTATGGGTAGCATCAATTTAGATAAAATACAGTCATTATTAATTGGATCTGAAGTGTTTGGTCTGGAAAGGTTGTCTGCAATTCATTTTTCTAACAATTTGATCTCAATAGGCTGGATGAACATCCCGGATTTCTTTTTAAGATTTCTGGCATCAAATTGACAAATTTTGAGTCCTATTCGCAGTTGATTGCATCTGGAATTGAATTCCTTTATATCATTGTGATAAAATCCCGATGACTGTTTTTTTCTAATCGATCAAGAAAAACCTAGATATAGCAGTTAAAAGTTTAATATTGTAAAAATTATATATCGATATATGTATGGGAAATTTTCCTCCTCAAAACCCATATTTGGCTTATGCTTTCATTTTAATTGGTAACAAGTGGAAAACCTTGGAAAATAATTAACGAAAAAGACGTAGGAAGTAATGGACATGACATGATAATGAGAGGTGTCATTAAGTGTTCATTTGGCATTAAGTAATGGACATGACTGTATAATATAAAAACAAGATTTTTAGCTTCTTTTTCCAATTCATTATAGTTGAATGCTATCAATCCCCTCTACCAAACGTGCCATAAGTGTATCCGCGTGGTTTAGCTGAGATGAAGTGAAGTTTCATGTTTTTGGTCTTATAGGGTCAAGAAACTTAACCATGTTCAAAGGGGACATAAATGCTACCTTTCTATTCCGCTATTGTTGTTTCTATTAGTTCTATACTTGGTTTCTGAATGACATTCTTTCCTCGTTTTTGCATTATTAATCTTGAGCTATTAGTCGCAAAGATGCTTTTATACCTCTTGACAATGTTTTGCGCGGTTCTTCCATCTTGCAGAAAGATCAAAAGAATTTTCTTGAATCGTTGATTGATTGGGTTATCACGCTATCATGGGAAACGGTGAGGAAGGGGAGTCTGTTAAGCCCAAGAAATCATTGTCACCTGCAACGGTAAGCCTAGAAAAATCGTTACAGTAATTTATTAGTCTATGCACATCCTTTAGAAAAGTATGAGTGCGTGTCCTGCCAGGATTCATCCATCTTACGGGAATGTAATCTCACTTCTGAATGCCATTTTATTATTCTCTGTCCTTCAGCCTTTGTTTCCTTTACTACATCAGTTGAAGTCCATTTCTGAGTAGATGTAAAATGCATTTCACCTTGACAGGACCAGAATAATGTCCACATGTACCCTGATTGGGAAACAATGCAGGTTGTTGTCTCTATCCAAGCGCTTTGTTATAGTTGGGAGTATATTAAATCATATTACATTTTCTCATTATTGTCAGAGACACATTGATGCTAATTATTAGATAGTTTAATCTTCAGGCATACTATGGTCCCCGATTCGCTGTACCACCATATTTCAACTCTGCTGTTGCTGCTGGTCATGCTCAACCTGTGTATATGTGGGGACTACCACAGGTATTTCTTAAACTGTATACACGCGGGCACACACACATTTATGTAATTATATTTTCTTTGAGGGTGGGGGGGTGGTATGCAGTTTCCACTTGATTCTATTATCATCATTTGAAGCCATTTGCTGGAACTGTCCATTTGAAATAATATTAACACTCACTCCTTTATGTTTTAGTCTATGATGCCACCTTATGGGGCTCCATATGCGGCATTCTATGCTCATGGAGGAGTTTATGCACATCCTGGAGTTCCCCCAGTAAGTTTCATGTTTCTTGGACTTTCAGTATGCGACTAAATAAGATCCTGATATCTGTGAAGGGACTGTCTGATCACCTCGTCCTGAAGGAGCCTCTACCAAGTCAGTTATGTGTTCTAAATGCAATTGCAATAATAAAATAGACTGCTTATATTTATCATTATTTTCCTATTACTTTTTAATTTCCCGTGCAAGATACCGACGCTGTGTGGAGTGTTCCACCACTATTTGGCATTTGCTGTAAAACCTTAGAATAATAATACGTTGGACTGTGTGGAACTTAGTCTATATTTGACTTGTGTTTAGAAACATTCAAAAGCACTTTTTATCCACGGTAAACAGGACCCACAAGTATTTTCAACCTATCCACCACTCATTTATATCTTTTTCTAAATAAAATAGTTTATAAACACTTCCCAAACATACTTTTAATTATAATGGTCTCTTCTCTATTATGGTGAAAAACCTGTAGCAGCGAGTGGACAAAGCTTTTACATTTGAAGGTAAACCCCTATAAGTCTGTTTTTCGATTGTAATAGCTCCCAAGTTAGTTAAGAGTTTAGTCGTAGCCACCTTTGGATGCTTTGATTATTTTTCCGTACGTGCATACTTTAGTAGTAAGAGCTGCATCCTTAGGGGTAGATTAACTTTAAGCTTCATAGTAGTATAATTGTTAGGAACGGTATGTAATATAATGACTATGCGGTCATGTAGGCTGGTACATCTTTCAGCACAGACACACAGGCCAAGTCTTCTGGTAACACGGATGGAGGCATGGTGCAAAAATTGAAAGAATTTGATGGGCTTGCATTCTCAATTGGCAATGGCCACATGGAAAGTGCTGAAGGTCAAGTTGATCAGAGAGCCTCACGGAGGTTTGTTAACATATAATGACAGCTGTGTTGCTTGTGCTTAAAAGTAAATTATAATCTTATACGTGCTTTTGGCGAAGCTTAAAAGTTACTTTTACGTATTTTGACTTTTTTTAGCTGGACATGTTCATACTGTCAAAAAAGTAAGATTTTGTACTGAAAATCTGAAAGCAGAAGTTCAAGTAACTTATAAACAACCTCAAAATTGTTTGGCAAAAGAATTTACTCGTAGGAACTTTTAAGCTTAGCTGAACGTGCTCCCTCTGCCTAAATATCCTGATTCTTAACTAACTAGAAAATATAAATTCCTTACTGGTTATTTAGATATTCCGAACTGAGTGAAACATTTCATGATTCCTGAACAGTGAGGAGACTGAAGTTTCTAGTGACGAGAGCACTGGAATTACAGCTGGGGTAAGGTTTTTTTTTATTATATAGAATTGTCATTTGTCAAGAATATTAACTTAATTTGTTTATAAGTTTGGACTGTATCATCTCTTTATTACTGCATCATTTTCTAGGCTGGTCAGAATGGAAAGAAAAGAAGCCGGGATGGAAGTCCTAACAACAGTAAGCTTTCTTTTCTAAGTAAAATTGTCTTTAATGGAAATATAATTCCACTAACCGCCGCATCTTGGTTGATTTCTCTTTTCCTTTTTCCTTATGCATTGATGTCTGTATCCGGCACTTATTCAAATATAGAAATTATTTTCATTTTTGGTTGCATGGCTAATGTGGACAATTGTCAGCAGAACATAATAACATATGACCAACGTGCAAATGTATGTGCGTGATTTTCTGTTTATGTGTGTATTACGTAGTAGTTTTTTGATGGGCACTTGAGGTTTTCCTTAGTAGTACTTGCATGTTTAGCTAAGCTTATTCACAAGTAAATATTAAGTTTCAAAATAAATTATTTCTTTATTGGTCGAAGTAAAAAATATGCAAGTTATATTTTTACATTAAGGTAAGAGTTACTTTTAAAATAAATAACTTTCATGCTCTTAGTCTTCTTTACATCTGGTATATCTTTCGTTTTTAGTCCTATTAAGGTAAGAGTTAATTTTAAAATAAATAACCTTCATGCTCTTAGTCTTCTTTACATCTGGTATATCTTTCGTTTTTAGTCGTTGATTAAGTGTTCTTCTGTCGAAACGAATCATTTGGCTATGATGCAAGCATTAGGGATAGCCGCTTTTTTTATTACTGAATATTGTACACTTCATTTTCTACAACTTATTATTAACCAGTTTGAGCTGAATAGGTAGGGAAGTTAGTAGCTTAGTTTCTGAATCGCTGATGCTTTAATATTCTGAAGCAGATGGAAAGATTCAGACACAAGGCAGTATGATTACCAGCACAGAAGTTCAATGTTCTGAGAAAACCATGAATGCGATTGTGCCTGCAGTTAATACATCTGAACAATTGATAGGAAAAGTTACTACAGCATTGGAGCTGAAAAATACTTGTAACACAAATGTGAATCCCAAATCAACTAGTGTTCCACAATCTTATCCACCAATGCTGCATGAAGCCTGTGTGCAGGTACATATTAAACCCATTTCCCCTTTCATTTTCATCCATGCTTTCACTTTTTAACTAATAAGATTTTTGACGAGCGAAAAGATTGCTTTTACTGAAAAAAATTGGTCCCTGCTTTTAGCTTTAAGAACACTGGTAATATCCATGAGGAAAATCAGAAGCTTGAGTGGACTTGATGTTGCTTCCACAAACTAATTCCATGAATTTCATTGTGCCATGATAATATGGTATTCCTGATGTGCATTTTAAATTGTATTGTACAGAATTATCGAGAGCTGAAACGGGATAGAAGGAAACAGTCTAACCGGGAATCTGCAAGAAGATCTCGACTGAGGAAACAGGTGTGGATATGACTCGAGCATATGTCATGTCATTTGACTGTTTCTTGGACCATGAGATATGCTACGGTGCCCGGGTTGGTGACCGGGCCAAGTGACAGGGGGGCCATGTGGCGCACCCCCTATTGGAAGGTCGCCTGCCTCCAATAGGGGGGCGCCACATGGCCCCCCCCGTCACGGTGCCCGGTCACCAACCCGGGCCAAGTATCTTTATCCTCATGGTGCTATCGCATCTCCAAATCTGTACTTAAAAAAACTTATTTTTGCGTCAGCATATCTTTAAGCTTTTTCTTTATTAGTTTATTTTTTTTTCGTTTGACTTCTTCTCGTCCAGGCTGAGACCGAAGAACTAGCTATGAGAGTAAATGCACTAACTTCCGAGAATCTGACTCTTAATTCAGAGATAAATAAATTGAAGGAGAGTTCAAAGAAACTGAAGCTTGAAAATGCTACGTTAATGGTATGACCCTGTTGATGTGTTTCTTTTTACTCTCTTTCTATCATTAGTAATAACTATAAGCTTAAAAAATGAGTAAACATTCACAGGAGAAACTGAAAAATGCACAACTCGGACAGTCAGACGAGACAAGTCTATACGAAATTGATGACTTAAGGATGAAACCGATTGGCACAGTAAACCTACTGGCAAGAGTTAACAACTCGGGTTCTGTTGACATAAAGGATGAGGAAAATGACACGTATGAGAAAAAAAGCCCCAGAGCAAAGCTTCACCAACTTCTGGACACAAGCCCCAGGACTGATGCTGTGGCTGCTCGTTGATCTCCAAATCTGTAATTCTAACCACTCGACCCTAGCTGATCTTGTAATTTTGGCATAAATTAGAAGCCCAAAATTACCGCTAAGTAATAGAATGTAAGATAATTTTCACTTTAACCAAAGGAAGACGAGGTATCAGCAACAACTGGGTTTTATTTTACCCCTCAGCCGTTGCAAAACCCGAGATAGAAGACGAGTTTTTAAAGTTCTAAGAGTGATGGGATGACTACAAATAGGTAATGTATACTGGAGAGACTTGGGAACTATGTTTTGAGAATGTTGTGAAAGGATATGGGGTTTATGTAATTGTGTAAAGAGGTTTTAAAATTATGGGAAAGATTCTTCTGGAAGTGAAAGCACGTCTACTTATTTTCTGCTATTATGTGATTCTGGACCTCTGGTTGTATGAAAATTTAAATGCAAACTCTAGGTGTTGTGTAATTGTTGATCATTTGGCTCAGTGGTTCTATCTTACCGAATTTATCTTCATTCATAGGTTCGAGATCTATATATGAATTGAAAGGTTCGAATGATCAATTGGAAGAATCAATACGTCTTCGAATTGTTTATTCAAAAAGACGAAAACCCTTCTTGTTGGACACTCAAGATACGTTTCGAAAATTGGAATTCTTGATCAATAGAGGAATAATATTACCCTTTTCATTCAGTTAGATACCAAAGTGGATGATTGACTCATTTCACATTACAGTAACCATATATTCGCCAATTTTGTACTAAACTTTCTAGAAGAACTAGTATTATGTTGGGGGAGAGGAGTGGGTTTGAAGAAATAAATATTTGTTAAAACTTTAGAATAAAGTTGTTTGCACAGAAGAAAATGTGAGGGAAATTGGCGAATTTTGATTTGACTTTTAAATCTATTTTTTGTGCAAAGTTCAATGAAAATCTACCACTTGACATTCTGGTAACTTTCCTGGCATTTTCTCCAGTACATGTAGCATCTTTGAAAGTTTAAATATAAAATCGTTTAGTCTTACTCTTGTAGAGCGATAAGTGTAGTTTATACATTTATTCGTGGTCCTAAATCATGGTATTTTATTATCTTTTGGATTAAGTTTTACCTAATTTATGTTATATTGTGTTTTGTACGTAAAATTTATGTTTGCCAAAGAATTGGAGAAAAAAAATGCAAAATAGAGGGAAAAAAATGGTAAAATCCAAAGTACGGGGACTAAAGTGGCAAGGATTGCACAAATAAATTTGTTTCAAGGACTAATTTGCATTACATGAAAGAATTGAAAGACTTGAAAACAAGCATTAATTTAATTGCTGAAACAAGAGAAAGAGGAGAGGGAAACTGGGAGAAAAACGCACAGAAAACGAAAACAAAAACTGCGCCACTGGGAGGAAAAAAATGGAAGACACGCACAGACAGAAAAACTGGGCAGAAGACAAGAAAAAAGAAAACAAAATAAGAAAAGTCAAAGGAGAAAATCAAAGCCGGAGAAAAGCGTGGAATCAGAGAGACAAAGAGGAAAGGAAAAGAAAAGAAATTGCAACCATCAAAATTTTTCACATTTCGTCAATTTTTTTAGTGATATCTTTCACTTTTTCTTATTTTTATTCTTCCAGTATGAATAAATAATTTTTATATTAGAGAAAACAATTTAGTCGACTTGTGATCATTTATTTTTATATTTAAGATTTATGTGATTTTTGATTTTATTATGAGTTTAATGCATTAAATTATCAGATCAATAATTTGATGATTAAGTGAATCTCTTACGAATCGAAATGTGAGTTTGAGATTTAAATTATATAATAAAATTCAGTAAATAAATATAATGTGTAGAGATACCTATACTAATTATTGCGATCATAATTTGAATTTTTAGAACTAATGTTTCGTCTAATTAAAGTCGATTCACATTGAGATATGAAATTGAATTAGTTAAATAGACTCAATAAGAACTCGAGAGGAGTAAATTAAATACAGTAGAATAATTCGATCGGATACTACATTATGTTATGAATCTTGAATTTTTAACTTTTTTAACATTAAGGTACGAGATAGTAACTTTTTGAATTAAATACAGTCGATTCACTTTTTGCGCCGTTGCGTTTTTTTATATCGCAAGTGTACGATATCGTAACAAATAATATAGTGGACCTTTGAATCCGGATTATCGTTCTTACGAAAACTATACTTTAATCTTAATCTGCTTTTTCTAATTCCTATTTGATAAAAACAAATAAATTTTTATGATTATTTTGACGAACTACTTTTAACAAATTGAAAATATAAAATGATTGCAAACAACAGATAATTGGATAAACAAATATATGATGAATATTAGGGCAAGACAATTTCATCTATTGATCACATTTATTCTTAATTCAAGATTCATAACCTAATGTAATATTCGATCGAATTCTTCTATTATATTCAATTTACCCCCTTTCGAGTTCTCATTGAATCTATTTAAATGATTCAATTTCATATCTCTATGTGAATCAACTTTAATTAAACGAAACATTAGTTTTAAGAATTCAAATTATGATTGCAATAATTAGTATATGTATTTATACACGTTATACTAATTTATCGGATTTTATTAAAAGGTATAAATCTTAAACTCACTCTGACATCTCGATTCATAAGAGATTCACTTAATCATCAAATTATTGATTAGGTAATTTAATGCATTAAACTCATAATAAAATCAACACATAAATAAATAAATCACATAAATCTTAAATATAAAAATAAAAGATCACAAGTCGATTAAATTATTTTTCCTAATATAAAAATTAATTATTTATATCGAAAGAATAAAAAAAATGAAAAGATATTACTAAAAATTAACGAAACGTGAAAAATTTTAATAATTGCAATTTCTTTTCTTTTCCTTTCCTCTTTCTATCTCTGCTTCCACGTTTTTCTC